>LQRL01151978.1:14011-28465 GCA_001703475.1 Hydroides elegans
TAGCATGCATTTTCGAGCTGGAGTTTTGACAGATGGAGTTTTGACAGATGGAGTTTTTTGAAAATAGCTGATAGGAGGGTTGTATCGTCTGCGTATCGGATGTCTATTGATAAACTGTCATGGAGTTTTAGCGTGCTATCTAGGCTTTTCAGTTCTTTCATGACAAATTCTAGGAAAATATTGAATAGAGTGGGTGATAGAAGGCATCCTTGTCTAAGGCCGATCTTCACTGCGAACCACTCAGTTAACTGTCCATCGATGACTACGGCGCACTCTGTCTCATTGTAAAGGGACTCTATAATACGGACAATTTTGGGGTCTATACCGATTGCGATCATCATTTTCCACAGGGCCTTCCTCCATACCGTATCGAAGGCAGCCTTGAAGTCAACGAAATTAAAGTGTAATGGGACGCGATGTTCTTGGGCTTTCTCTATGACCTGTCTAACAATAAATATGGCGTCTACCGTGCCTCGTCCGGGTCTGAAGCCAAATTGGCTCTCACCAGTTGCCTCCTCCGTCTTCAGCTTCATCCGATTGAGCAGGATTCTGCTGAATACCTTGCCTGGGATAGAGAGGAGCGAGATGGCTCTGTAGTGGCCCGGATTGAGTTTATCGCCCTTCTTGTGTATGGGGGTGACTAGCATGCGTGCCCAGTCTTTCGGAGTCTTCTCCTGCACCCAGATTGCGTTGAATATTTTGTGGAGCATTTCTATCATGGGCTTCCCACCCGCTTTGAGGACCTCGGCTGTGATATTGTCGATGCCGGGGGCCTTCCGTTTCTTCATTTTCTTGACAGCCTGCTCGATTTCCTCTAGGGAAATGGTCGGGAGGTCATCTGCTTCCTCTGGGGGCCGGGTATTTCGTCTATTGCGGGGGGCTGGTGGGGGGATCGCGGTATTGAGGTGGGCGCTAAAGTGTTCTTCCCAGCATTTCAGGACCTCTTTTTTCTGTGTGGGTGTTTCCTTGTTTGTCTTTAACGGCGCTCATTGGTTTCCTCGGTTTTCCCTCTAGTTCCCTGACTGTTCGGAAGAGGTTGTGGCTATTGTTGTGTTTATGGTCTAGCTCCAGTTTTTTGATTTTACATTCTAATGCATTTTGCTTTTTGGCTTTCACCGCCGCTTTCACAATTTTATTTGCTGATTGATAGAGGGCTCCTTTCTCTGCACTGAGAGGGTTTGATATCATATCAATCCTGGCACGACGTCTTTGTTCGCAGACCTCCTTTATACACCGAGGCAGGCCCTCTACTTCCTTTCTTCTTTTGAAGCCGACCGTTCTCTCTGTAGTGCTGTTTGTTGCCTCTTTGAAGCCGTCATACATGGTTTCTACATCTTCGGGGTCTAGGTCGAGCAGCGGAGCGAACGCTCCCCCTAGCTTCACTTCGAAGTCGTTTGCTAGGTCGTTCCTTCCCGTGAGTTTTTCCACGTCGTATCGTCTTGGCACTGCTTTTGCTGGTCTAGGCCTTTTGAGTTTCATAGCAAATCACAGCTCAGGATATCGTATAATTATGTATATAGTCATTCGTTTAGTCACGTTTTTTAAGTAGAGTTCAAAAGTGCTCAAAAGTATTAAAAATAAGTTCAGAAATTTGTTAATTAAGTATCAAAATGCATGTCTAGTTTAAAAGGTTTAACCCTTATTTTTTGTTCTCTAATTTTTGTATTGTGTACATTCACATGTTTTTGTAATGACCATTGAGTCCTTTTAAAGGGATTTATTTTCAAATAAACTTTCAAACTTTCAATTGTATCCCATATATTTGAATATAATCGCATTTGACTGAAGAAGGTTCAAAGACTTCTACTGAACGGCACAACATGGTACATTTTAAAAAACATTATAAAATCACTTTAAAACAACATAACAATAACGAACAATGACAAAATAATGCTTTTTGAGGATAAACATGTTGCAAAGAATTGTCCACTTTTCCAAGACTGCTATGCTGTCTCTCTTTATCTAGCCAGCTTGGAAAATAAAAGAAAAATTGTTAGCAAAAAAATGAAATAATGTTTAAAACTAAAATACCTATCATATATTGCAAACAACAGTTTATTAGCCAATTACAAGCAAGTCTATTCAAATCTGAATTAATATTGCTCAAAACTCATTACGGAATTATCAATAAATGTCTTCAATAAGCTGCTAAACTCCAAACGAGAATTTAGTTTCGGTTTATGCGGGGAATAACTCCTGAAGCGATCTTTTCAAATGTTCGGGTTTCCCCCGTCTGTTTTTGATAAGACAGTGAAGGGTTTTTTAAATGTGCCAGAGACAGGCCCAGTGCACGGTACCTCCAGTTTAACGTCTCTTTTGAAGTACATTATGCACCTAGGCGAGCAGTCCAAAATGAATCAACCAGTAAACCAGTTCCTCAAGCGAGGTTTGAACCAGGGACCTCCTGATTACTGACCGGACACTTTAATCATTGCGCCACGCAGGGAAACCAGGGAAACCAAATGTAAGCGGATATTCACTGGGAAAGTAGGAGTGCAGGCTGCGAATCGTCATACTATCGTTTGTAAGTTGATAGTTCAATAAGAGATTCTTAACAATTAACGACAAGGTTCCTTAGCTCACGCTTTAATTATGCCCTGTCTAACATTTTCCCCATGAAGCATCCTTATCTAAAACAATCCACATACAAAACTTTTTTTACAATTATGTCCTTATAGCCCTTTGCCTTTCTCACCACTTTTTTCTCACAACCGATGTAAATCTACTGGTCAGATTATATTCATCTTCGGTCCTCATACCTAAAATACTTTCCCACATTTCTTAACTATTTTATTTTCTTTCACCGTCTATAGCGTTTTTGTCGTTCGCCAATTCAGTCTGTCAGTAGGTTTACCAGCAATATTGTTATCCCAAAACCCCATCAAAGAATCCCCTTCACTAATAAAAGTCATTCGATTTTCGTTTTATCGCCGCTATAAGGTTCCCGATATATAATAATATTGCAGAAGACTATCACTTTCGAAATGACAATTAAATATATTCATATTTCGAAATAAGCCACGATACTCAACCAACCATTACCCGATTAAATAGTTGAGGAGCTTTATGATCCATATGTTCACCCCATTAAAAAAAACATTCACAATGTCCCATAAAACACTTTCTCGCGTTTTTATTTAGCCTTTTACCTCGCTTTCCACTTTTTCTTCATAACCGATGTAATCGTATCCAGCCGAATCTCCCATATCATGCACATGAATTCAACTTCGTGCCTCATACCTAAGATATTTCTCTCACTGTCGTCAGAGTTCTCAGTTGTCTCGCCGTCCGTAGTTTTCTGTTATTCGTCCATAAAGACAATTCTGTCTGTCAGCAGATTTGCTAGTGATATTGACATTTTAATCTTTCCACCCAAAAAACAATACATTTCCATCGCTACAAATACGTCCCCGATTAATGATAAACTAGCAGAGACTACCAGTTCATAATATCATTTCAAAAGATTTATATTCCAAAATCATCCCTAATACACAGACAACCATTACCTGGTTTAAACTTTATGGATCCTTATGGTTCATATGTTCACCCCGAAAAATGACAGTTTGCATCCTAACACCCCATCTCATATCATTATACCCTATCATACACCTTTCACACCGTTCTCTCCGTGTTCCAATAGAAGATTCAAATTAATCAATCTCCTACATATTAGGAATCAGACTGCAGATAAGATATTTCCATTAATGTAATCGTTCCTGTATAGTTAGACATAAAGTCTATATTTAGTTTCAGGACATTTGATACAGTAAAAAGCAAATCATTATTCAATAATTCATAAATCATATTTCATCAACGAGAAATAAGTAGAACAGAACACTATTTAGTACAATTTTAATCAAAAACAAATGATCTGTTATAACACTGAACTACCTCCTTCAAGCAAAATGTCCTATAGCCTACACCAGTTTGACTCAAATCCATTGAAACGATATTAAAGAAGATATTGCATTATTTAAGAAGAAAACATTCAAGGTGTGAAGATACAATAATTCAAGACACCAAGGATTGTTCAGAAAAAAGTTTAACCGATTAATTGATAATCGGACATTGATCCTTCTTATAGTAAAGCTCAAAAAGTGACCACTTACATATTTTGCTTCAGTGAAACATTAAAGTAAGGTTATAATATTTTGAACACAATTATGTATGAATTAACAATTCAATAAGGGTGATAAGCAACAAGGTACCAAGAGGAGTTCAAGTAATTTTCTTTTGAATTTAAACACTAAATTTGAATAATCGAGGAAAGTCAAGCTATTACATACCTCACTAGGTGGCGTGCCATTTGACGTTGCCGGTCACGGACCTCCATCTATTTTGGTCTTTTTCAGTACGCTTGGCCTTCTCAAAAGTGAGACCCGTTCATTGGTTGATGTTGTCACTCCATTGCGGTCTTGGCCTCCCTCTTCCGCGCTTGCCCTCGACCATGCCTACAATCATATTTCTTTGTAGGGAATCATATCTCATGACATGCCAACAATGACTGCTTTCTCTTCTTTACAATTTCAAAGAGCGACCTTTTGGTACCTGTAATACGAATCTCGTCCTCGTTCGTGATGCATCTTGTCCCGTTTATTCGTAGCTTTTGCCTCATGGGCCACATTTTGAATTCTTCCATGCGCTGTTATGACACTGTGCTGATTGTCCATGTCTCGACTCGATACAGCAATGTTGAGTAGACATTTCTTTTGGTATCTGGTAGTCTTGTTGTTATAGGGATCTTAAGATTCGTCATTATTTTTCGCCTTTTGCTGAATGATTTTCTTGCAATTTCTATTCCTCTGCGAATCTCCTCTTTACTCTTTCCGTTTCCTTCAATCTTTCCGTTCTCGCCCAAATACACAAGTTTACTGATTTTGTTCAACCTCTTGGCCATCAAGTTGGATTTTAAATTGGGGTATTTCGCTTTTTCTGCTTACTCCCATTGCCTTTGTCTTTTTTATGTTTATCTTCATGTCGAAGTCCTTTAAAACAGTTTCTTTTATCATGTAAAACTTAACAAGTAAATCAATATATAACCTGTATATAGCAAACGGTATGGTTATTGTTTTCATTATTTTATTTACTGAGCGATGATTTCCTGCAGCATATTTTGTGAATAACTTCACCGTAAGATGCCTTTCATTGCAATAAACAGTTTCAGATAAATTCTAATCAAAATATACACAAACAACATTGTCGCAATTAAAGTGAGTGTAAACCTCCCTCTTCCGCGATTGCCCTCGATCATGCCTACAATCCTATCTTTTTGTAGGGAATCATGTGTCATGACATCAAAAATGACTGCTTTCTCTCTTTTACAGTTTCAAAGAGCGACCTTTTGGTACCTGTAATACGATTCTCGTCCTCGTTCGTGATGCATCTTGTCCCGTTTATTCGTAGCTTTTGCCTCATGGGCCACATTTTGAATTCTTCCAGGCGCTGTTATGACACTGTGCTGATTGTCCATGTCTCGAGTCGATACAGCAATGTTGAGTAGACATTTCTTTTGGTATATGGTAGTCTTGCTGTTATAGGGATCTTAAGATTCGTCATTATCATTCGCCTTTTGCTGAATGATTTTCTTGCAATATCTATTCTTCTGCGAATCTCCTCTTTACTCTTTCCGTTTCCTTCAATCTTTCCGTTCTCGCCCAAATACACAAGTTTACTGATTTTGTTCAACCTCTTGGCCATCAAGTTGGATTTTAAATTGGGGTATTTCGCTTTTTTCTGCTTACTCCCACTGCCTTTGTCTTTTTATGTTTATATTCATGTCGAAGTCCTTAAAAACAGTTTGTTTTATCATGTAAAACTTAACAAGTAAATCAATATATAACCTGTATATAGCAAACGGTATGGTTATTGTTTTCATTATTTTATTTACTGAGCGATGATTTACTGCAGTATATTTTGTGAATAACTTCACCGTAAGATGCCTTTCATTGCAATAAAACAGTTTCAGATAAATTCTAATCCAAATATACACAATCAACATTGTCACAATTAAAGTGAGTGTAAACAGTCAAATAAAATCAGTCAAAATCTAAAAATATAGTCTTGTTTGAAAAGTTTGTAAATTTAACAAATTGAAATTTATCAGCACTTCAATGATGAACGCATCAAGGCTATCTTGTGCTCTTGTAACTTTGTTATTAGTTGCTCACCTGAAATTCAAAGCAAAACAACAACCAAGACAATCAATTCGTGAACCTCCGTGCTCATATCTCGTGGTACCGTTCTCGAGAAACATGACTGAATTCAAATCACCACTAGTTTATGCTGTGCGCTTGTAGCAATAAATAGCCATATGTCTCATAGAACGTCGGTAAAAGTGTCTCTATTGCAGCCTCGAATGATAAACGTTTTTAAATGTCTGGGAGCATATACATAGTTTCTCAATCAATATCATATGAATTATATATCTAAGGGTTATGATATTAAATAAGCATGTATTTGAATGGTTGATACAATGGGTGAGAATAATAATTGGTTGTGACTTTTATCTCACAATTACAGAAAAACGTATAACTTTAAAAGCAAATTATGTGCATTTTACACCAGCTATATGTCTCATCGAATTTCGGTAATATTTTTCTATTGCAGCCTCAAGAAGAATCAAGCCGATTGTACCTTTTTTCTGGAAAGGGAATCCAGAAGGCATCACACGCACCTCAGGTGATGTTTTTTTATCCGCAGCGCGCGGTAGACTCAGACCACGCTCTGTGGCCAAAGGTCCTAGGTAAGAATGGTCTTGGTAAACGCAACTCGAATGATGAGCTGTCGCTGTAGACAACACGAGGTGCTCATTCCCAATACGGCTTTCCAGCAAGCATTAAAGCTACAGACAACATAGGTGCATACCAGGTTGGCGATGTTATAGTCAGACAACGTGATTGTCGTGATGTAAGAATCACACATGTGAAGAGAGGCAGCCGTTACCAGAAACTCCAAATTGCACCACCAGAAAGACGACACCGCAAACCACAGGTCAGGCAAATTAATGTTAAGGCGTTGGGTAATCTTGCTAAGGTCGAAGAGCTCGGGATACATGTAGCACGTCATCAGCAGCCTGCGACTACGACTCGGAGGAACCCTGGATACGTTCTGTAATGCAACGTACACCGCCTCTGCTGATATGCTTGACTTTGTGAAAAGGAAACACCAGGACTGGTATGACGCGAACGACGAGAAAATCTAGTTTCTACTAGACCGCATGCGCAAGGCACACCCCAGACAAGTCCATCGCAGACAAGTTATCCTCTTCTAAAAACAGGCTTCTGTAAAAAGGCTGTCTACCACAAAGTAAAGCGGGTCACTCAGAAGCGTCTCAGGGCCATGAAGAACAGTTGGAACAGTTGATGCATGCACACTTCAAGCCGCTGCTGACACGAACAACATAAAAGCTATTTTCGGTGGCATAAAAGCTATCGCTGACATCGTGTCAACGGATTCAGTCCCATACTCCAAGCTGATGGTACAACGTTGCTTACGGACAGAGATGACATACTTGGCAGATGGGCTGAACAACTCATGGCTCAACAAGCAGTCTGCTATTTCAGATAAAGCATAACAGGAAACCCCACCGCTCGCCATAATGGAAAATCCCGATGTGGAACCTACTTTGGTTTGTTTTGGAGGAATGGTCACGTGCCCCAAGACCTAAGGGTGCATCTATCATACACCTGTACAATAAAAAAATAAACCACTCTCAGTGTGACAATCACCGGGGTTTCTCACTACTATCCATATGAAGATGGTGGCCAGGGTGGTCTTCACCTGTCTTACTAATTGAATAGTCAACAGATATATCCTGAGTCGCATTGCGGTTGTCATAGTGGCCGCGGGACCGCTTACATGATATTCGCTTACAGACCGCTTCAAGAGAAATGTCAGGAGAAATACAAACCTCTATATACGGTATTTGTAGATTTGACAAAGGCATGCATTGCCGTTAGCAGAGAGGATCTCTGAAAGCTGTTCCTCAAAGTGGGTCGTCCCGACAAAATGATCGCCATCATAAAATCATGCACGACGGCATTTTGGGCCGCGGCATGATGCGACGGCATGACGCTGTCCGCCGCTCATGTTACCTGGGAAGCACAATGTCTTTCGACGGATCTCTAGACAAAAAACCGTATATCAAAGGCAAGCGTCGCCTTTTATCGACTAACCTAGCGCCTCTGGAAGAGCCACGACCTCAAGATCACTACGAAGATAAGCGTAAATAGGGTTGCTATGCTCTCGGCCTTGTTGTACGGTGTGACACGTGGACAATGTAGAAGAAACACGTGCGCCGAATAGAGTTGTTCCACACGCGGTGTCTGTGAAGAATTCTCAACATCCGTTGGCAGGACCACATGCCGAATATGGATGTTTTTCGACGATACGGATTTCCTAGCGTACAACCACTGCTTGTCAAAGCCTTATTACTCTAGACAGGACATGTCATGCGTATAGATGACTCCTGTACACCAAAGAAGATGCTATATGGACAGCTGAAAGGGGGTAAAAAGGAAAAGGACGCTCCCGCCTTCGCTTCAAAGATTTTTAAAAAGTTAATCTTAAAGAATGCGCGTTCAATCTTACCACCTGGGAGAAGTGGTAAGTTTTGACACCTGGGAGAGTCAAACCGTATTCAATGGAGGGCACAATGTCACACAGCCTGCAAGTGATACGAACGCCGTATTGAGTCTGCAATGCAGAGAAGAGCAGCTAAGATGTCCCGTGACTCCTCAACAAGCACCCGAACGATCCGCTGCGACGAGTGTGTAAAAGAAAGCATTTCGCGCATAGGACTATTATCCCACCAGAGGACTCACAGACGCCGGGACGCCCATTTGTCCTGACCGACGAGATACACCATCATAACTTGAATAAACAGCTAATTATATATAAGTAAAATAAATGCATAATTATATCATTATAGATAAGGCAAAACCTGTTGCAATTGACGGCTTTAAGACAGCGTTATGAAGAATTTAAAAGTATTTTTGCCAGTTCCATGACGGCCTTTTATCCTAGGCATGGTTTTTGCAGGTTGAAGGTTTGACAAGAATTTGAAGGGTTAATGGCAGGTTTTTGACAAGTTAATAATATCCGTTTTAATTTTGATGTTCAATTTGATTTCATGCCATATAGGTTTTGCGGTACAAATTTATCTGTAAGTTAATAACTACAACAATGCACGATCAAATGCATTATAAACTGCTCTGTTTGAAATGGATGCTTTAAAATTCGCTAACCAGCCATTGATGGAATGATCGAAATTCAAAATCTCAATCTAATAAAGTAAGATGCATAATCATTCAATAATGATATCGACATGCAATTACTGACCATCGGTAATTAGGAGACCTTCGAATTTCTAAAGAAATCTGAAATAAGCAGGAATCAGTACTCGACTTTTACACTCACGACTCCGACTCGAGTGCAATAAATCTCATACTGCATTCGTGAGATCTCCAAAACATGCAACGCCCTAATCAGCTTTTTAAATATAAAATTTCACCTAAACACTTGCTATTACAATTCATCATTATGCTCGACCAATTGAGATGATTAACTCAATCAAAATAAAATCAGATAAATCTTTGCTTGAAATTCAATTTACAAAATACCCTTGAGCACCCTTAAATATATAGCCGTCCCTTTCATCATGCGACATCAAACATGTATACAGCGTCATTAATGGGATTTCCGCAGAGGGTTCCCCAGGAACTATCCCCACGAAACAAGAATTGTCAATTATTCAGAATGTTAACCCTATTTTAGGAAGAGGCAGAATGTCACTATTTTGAAACAATTGGTGTAATGGCGAAGTTTATTAAGGGTGAAAATTTGCCCGGTATCCTATATCAACCAGCAGAGTTAAGTGGGTTGCCCCTTGGCTTTACAGTGGACGCAAACCAACGTGATACAAAGACAAACAGAATGGATAATGTGACAGTCGCAAATTGATCTAAATTAACTCCGATGGATAGATGTACTGAGGGATTTAGCTTAGCTCACAGCGAAATCAACCCGTGACAGCTCTGAGTTAAGAGGAGTTCACGCCCACAGGGATAAGAGTGATATAAATAATTTGGTGACGAAAGTACATATCTGAAACTTGGTCATAGAGTGTTGCTAGGCCATATTTAGTAAATATCGATAAAATGTTCCAGCGGTCAAACTATAAACCCAATCCATTTCCCATAAAAGGTAATCACTGGATAAACTAAAATCATGCCAGTCCCATAAAGAGATTGAAACAAAATGGAACCCAGAATGTCCCGAGATGCTAATACGGAGGAGCAGTTTATAGGATAGTCCATCATAAAAAATATAATAACATTTACACTTTCGTGCTATAAATGCAGCTTGTTTTTGTCCAATGTTACTGCTTCGTATCTGACAAAATTCTAAATGGTTTGTTTCTTAGAAATGCGCCGTTTTGCCATTTTGATGCGATCACAAAATTACACTTTTAGCGGAGTCACAATTTATTGCACAGGTTTTTGCTGTTTTTGGAAGAATAATCCATAGCATTTTGTCTCAAGAAAATCCTAGTTCGTGTGCTAATTTCGACGAATTCATCTTGTCTTGAGGAAATTTGCAAATGACCAAACTCTTCAATTGTCAATATATATGAAGCAAGAATGAAAAAAAAAAAGAAGATAGATTTATAATTATAGCTATCCACTTTAGGTATTGACACTTTGATACAGAGTAGGAATAATAACGTGTCGTATGATGAAAGCAAGATGCAAGATCATTTCAGAGCAACAACCTATATGATCTGCATCATATGTCGCATTTCATTAAATAGTTGTGAGAAAAGAGTAAATTGAATTACATTTCACTGCAAAACGAATGTCAGAAAACAATCATTTCCACATTTTGTATATTTGCCTTCCCGTCATATACCTTTTACGATCATATCATATTATGTCACTTTTTTATTCATGTTCAACCAGTTGTTTGATACGGTAAATGTAAAGAAAGCATTTCTGGATACAGTAAGTTGATATTATCATAGTAACCATTCCATTGAATAACTGAATATAGGATATCGAAATCATTTTTACGATCACGATAACCTAACCATCCTTTCCTATAGCTTCATGTTATGGACACAGTTTATTAGCTGTCATAAACTGAAAGCATTGAAATGCAGCATCATCTGCCTTAAAGACCTTAGATGCACTGTCAATTATATTTCTATAGATATTTATTAGCAAGACCACAGTTATAAATATGATCATTGTAATAAAATATCCACAAACACGTTGACCCCTGGTCAGAAATCAGTGAAACGTCATAACTACTCATGCAGGACCTATCCCACTCGACAAGACTTCGCCCGACATCGATAGAAAGTTATTATTCGGGTGCATGTGAATGTTCTACCGGTGTCGGGTGTCTTCGTATATGTTTGTCACTGACGTGAAACGGACCTTATGCCAACAGAGGGACATGCGTTAGAAGGACACACCGACCTCGGGGCGTAAAAGGTCGTCAGGAAAACGTTCATATGGCCACAAATAATAACGTTTCCATGACGTCATTTCGGCAATGATGTCACGTACAGAAGAACCGTGCCGGATCCCATAAAATCAAACGTCGTAAAAATAACTTTCACATCGTTATTGCAAAGAAAAATGACGCTTAGAAATAACAATATCATGTTTATTCACTGTGTATATTTTTCAACGTAATTATTAAATGGGGTCATGCTTCTTGACCGATTGGCTGTAACAAGATATGAAGGAATTGTCTTGTGGTCGTTCTATTGTTCGTTGTGCTCAAGCATAATGAAAATAAGAGACAAGAGGGATAATATTGCATTATCAAACCATGTGAAACATTAAGATATACAATAAATAACAATATTTCAAGAGGTAATGTTCACAAAAAAATGTTCGCTCATCTACATGGCTAGAACCGTATGACATTGAATTCCATGAAAATAGTAATTCATCACAGTAATACATGCATATACGGTAAGAATATACATATAGTAAATTTGTCAGATGAAATATATATAATTATACCGAATGAAGTATTAGAAGATTAAATAGAAAACAAAATAATATCATAAGTAATTTTGGGAGGTTTTTCCGATATATTAATTGCAGAGGGAATAATACAAGTAGTCTAATGTGTCTGTATACCGCGTATGACATATAGTAAAAAACGAAAAGTGGCTCCTCAATTTGATCTGTGGCTTTGCCACAGATCAAAGTGAGTAGGATATGGGTTATATGGGTTTCTTATGATGTATATATGATTATTATGAAATGTTTGAAAATATTATTGACAAAAAAAAAATAATAAATTAAATATTAATTAATTGATTAATTAAAATAAACAAATGCAAAAGCGATGTCGCAAATAAAACTATTTCTTAGATGTATTGAATATAATTTAAAGTGTGTATTATTGTATCTTATTGCAAAAACCGATGCATTAAACCACTGTGATATCCCGGTTGATGCTTTGTGTGTGCGCATGCATACGTGAAGTGCATAGGGGTATGAAAAGGTGTCTAATTGAACAATAACCAAATGGCTACCTGTGTGATACACCCCCGTATACGCTACGAGAAATGACCACAATAAATGCAAGTGAAGCATAATATTGGGGTATTATTTGGTGATAAGCGTTATGCAAAAAAGCATCATTTAGTAAAATTAATTAAATGTGCAATCGTCATAAGAATTGAGACAAATAGAAAAGTTGTAAAAAAGTATGGAAATAACAGGATATTTGTAAAAGGATACAGCTTAAGGTATGTGTCTTATATATATTAATTTTATGTAAAAAAAATGAATAGTAGTTATCAATATAAATGAAAAACGCTATTTTTTATAACTTCACAAATCATAATAAAAATATTAGATGTATATTTCAGTTTTATTTAAACAGTATGTTTTTAAAGGCGAAGTGCCCGTAAATTTTATTAATAAATGATAACTAATATATAAGGGTTATATGCAAAAGGATTGTAACTTGTTTAAAATTGGGGTAAAAGCAAATCGCGGTTTATTAAATCACTTTTTTTTACGAATTAAAATAGCCATCTCATTTATTTATACATAATAGCTGCTTTGAAATGAACTACATGCAAAAGGCTTGTACTTGGTTTAAAACGGGGGTCCAGGCAAAAAAAAAAGGTTCATTAAACCCCTTTTCAGGAATTGAAATATCAATATAATTTATCTAATAATTTTAATTATAGAGCTAGATGCAAAAGTATTGTACGTTGCTTTAATGCAAAAAGTACGTTGGTTCATGCAAAAAGCGGCCTTTAAAGCACTTTTTTTCATAATTTAAAAAAGCCATCTCATTTAAATATAACTGATAACCGCTATGAAAAAGGATATACGCAAAATGTTTGAACGTGGTTTTAAATGCAAAAGAGGCAGTTTATAAAATAACTTTTTTTCGCAAAGTCAATAAGCAATCTAATTTATTAAGAAATTATTACACCTACGGGTGAGGGGGTATATATGCAAAAGACTTATACCTGATTTTGAATCGGGGTTTGTGCACAAAGTGGGTTAAAATCACTTTTGTCACTAATTAATTTTCTTATCTTATTTATTAAGAAATGATAACTATTTTATTAGGGGGTAAATGCAAAATACTTATGCTTGGATAAAAATTGGGGTTCATGCAAAACGTGTTTATTTAAACTTTTTTTTTCTTCATAAATTCAATTTGCCATGTTTTAAAATCAATTGCTATCTTCCTCGTAGGTTTTATGTGTATGAGATTTGAACCAGATTTTATATGTGCGTCCATGCAAAACGCGATTATCAAAATCATTTTGTGACAGTGTACAACGCAAATAAAACTCAAATTGACTAATCTATATATTTTATTTCACAAACAGTCGACATCAATATATTCAACACACATATTTACAACATTAAATAACTTGTATACAGTCTATTATAAATATTTAACAATAGTTTTAATAATCAAAAAGTTATTTGAACCACAATAGAAAACATATACTGTATATTTAATATGAATAATCTTATATATACATTTTCGTTAGCAGAAAGAAAATGCGGTAGCGGTAAACCAACAAATCGCAAGACTTTTAAGGTAAGATTTCAACATTTTCATTATAAAGCTTCAATATCACTTGCTTTAATCCATGAATTAAATTTCTTTGGCCAATACAGCCATTTAACAAAATACTCTTTATTTACACCAGTTCCTTTAGTTTTTAATATCGATTCAATTTTAAACAGTTCATTGTCTTTCAAATCCACTTTCTGTAATTCCTGCTGGTAGAAACTTCCAGTAATATCTTCACCATCATAGTCTTTAAGTCTGTAAATGGGTACATCTCCTCTTCAAAAACGTTTGGCTATTGTAAAAATCTCTCCACTCCAATGCTGGTCATATTCACGACTAAACACTTTCCGCAGGTATGTGATGCGTACACGATCTCCAGGT
>LQRL01151987.1:0-16277 GCA_001703475.1 Hydroides elegans
ATATATACATGCATAAAAAGAGTTCATATCATTAACATCGCATATAGAAATATGTAGATATTAGGCAGTGTATAGGTCTATTACTTACCACATATAATTGCATGAGAATCGTATGCATGATCAGCAATATGACCGGATGTAAATTCAGTTCAATACCATCATCTAATAAATAAACACATGAAAACTAAATGTCGTTTTTTTTAATTGAATGCCAAATATATCATTGAGATTTGTTGAATTATTATCTTATTCAGATTATTGTGCTGGAGAGGCATTCAATCCACAATGTCCAAACGGACACGTCATTCTTATGCATTCAGCACTGTATGGGCGAATGGAAATTGGTCGATGTCTGCCAGTTGATCACGGAGTTTTGGGCTGTCAGGCCAATGTTTTGCGATACTTTGATCAGGAGTGTTCTGGAAAAGAATCGTGTGAAACATTAGTATTTGGAACGTTTTTCAATGCTCAAGGTGGATGTATGAAATACTTACAGAGCTATTTGGAGGTCGAGTATGAATGTGTTGAAGGTAATTATTACCATAGATCAAAATAATAAAAATGGACCATAATGTTCAGAAAATGAGTATTGTCTATTTTGTCATGATAAGTTTGCATACATCGTGAATTATGATTTACCATATCAAAACCCATCCAGGTATAATGATATTTTTTCTGAAGATAAAATCTTTGTCTGCAGATTCATATTAAACAGCAATTAAAATCAAAACATATTTCTATACATTCTGGGACTTTTTTTATTATCCTTGCTTACATAAAATTTCTGTCCTTGTCGTATGAAAATACGAGGCCTGTATATTGCTTATAATTGTTGTTTTCTAAATGTCTAGTATAAACTTATATTTGGGGGTTGAACAATGGTATGGATGGGTCTGTTACCATGTAATAGAAAATAGTCAAATGATTAGGCGTGACAGTTACCGTGATGCTCATTATCCTATACTTTGTTACAGGTTTAGACACCACTGATACTTGTCAACTACAACCACAGCCTAGCCTTCATCTCAATGATCGCAATTTCTTTATTAGCGAACACCAACTAGCCCAATGAATTTCTCCGAAGGCAGAAATTGTTATCCATGCTAAAGAGGGCCAGCTCGTTAATATTAGTCAAATCAACTTGGAACATACCGTTCACAATCAGGATATATATGGAACAATAAAGGACGTGAAATCTGGTAAACAAAGGCTGATTGAACATGGACCTAGAACTAAGCATCTTATGGTATCTACATCAAATGAAATTGCGCTCTCCTTATCTGATGATAGTTATGCGGAGAATAGATTCATGTTGCATGTTGAGGGTAAATATTCTTATATACTAATATAATTTATCTATATTTTTGAATTCATAAGTGAACCTTGTTAAAGCTTGTGAATACACTAAATCTGTAAGGTGTTTGTTTTACTGAAAAGCCATAAATACTGAAGCATTTAAAGCCAACAGTTTCAGGATGTCCCAATATGCCCCCGCCTGAAGGTGCATGGATGACACGTAATGGCGATCTCATGGAAATTGGATGTCATGATGGTGCAAAAGTATGGACACTATCATGTCAAGATAGTCAATGGGTTGGTGCAATAGGCCAATGCGGCCTAAATACAGGTAGGTTAAATCACATTTTAGGCGTGAAATGATTTTTACGTGAATATAAATATACTATAATTTATTTATATATTGGTTAGTTTTACTGTAGCAAAGCGATTTAAATTTATAACATAAAATGGAATTGTGAAGTCTGTGACAGTTTCATCGTTACATGTGTGTATTGTATGGTGCAATAATGTAACACATTTATATTCAATCCTCCAGCTACAAAACGAAACGAAAATCTTGCGAGTGAGTCTGCGGAACATCCTCCAGCAATGTCGATCAGTAAGTGTATACACTATACAATTTGAGATCATTTAATCGGATAGAGTACATAACAGCACATACTTTTATTAGTTTACTTATAGTTTTCTCTATAAAATGACCGACTGTGATATATTATTTATCTATTTGATATTTTGCTCTAGATGTGATGCTATTTGGAGCAAGCAGCACGGTCATATTTGTGAGTGCCATAATATTCATGATAGGCATATGTCTACTGAAAAGGTGAGGTTTATGCTTTATATCAAATCAAAATTAAGATTATTACATCCCAATGAGCCGATCTCAACATTTTGAATCCATATATCATTTATACATATATTCGTGTAAGTGTTAAATTGTTAGAACTGATATATCATTTATTTTGGCTTGGCAAAGTGCGAATTGAATAATGACTATAAATATTTGTTTGATTTAGAAAACTACATTTGCAGCCACAGAAATGTATCACTGGTCAAAATACCACCCCTTTTCTAATGCCACAAGATGAGTATATTCCGAATCTATCGACCATGCCACAGATCAATAAACCATGCTTTGATTCGTCATCAAATGTAACATATAAGTCGCTTCACATTGGTCAGCACACAAACAAAGCAGACTTGGGTCAAGATATGATTCAACACAATGATGCGACATTGCCACCTGCATACATGAATGCAGGATGTAATGGAAATGAATCAGTGAAATATTATGTAATTGAAAATGCACCAAGGCTTCAGCGCAATTAATGCAATATACATTTAACATTTTGACACTCACGTTAAACATGTAAATGTTATGTATTTCATACACACTTACCGGCACATTATAGCTCAAGTTCGTAATGTAACAAAGCTACATCAAACCACAGATTTGGATAACTATTATGTCAATTTAAATATAATGTAATAGGAAATTGAAAATGAATTTAACCATGTACAGATTTTTTTATAAAAATAGCATAGACCTAGCTTAAGATAATTGACTTAATACAGTTCTGTAAGAAATTGAGGCGATGATTCACATTATTCCGTGGCATTTCATATGTTTTATATTTAAATATATTTTTGATAAAATTTAGTGAAATATGATAAATTTATCGATTTTTCGGTTCATTAATAAAAAGGTCATAAATGCAAGGTCTGAATTGTGTTGCGTATCTAACGTTGTAATTATGCATTTATTGTTGTAGAGCTGTTTAAAATGTAAGTAAGTTAGCTAAATAAATATGGTAGTTTCATTCTTTCATCGGTCAGTTTATATGTAATGAATTTAACCAATATTCAATTTCATAGCTAATGCGGCGTCTGTTTATGCAGCCACCATTATCGATTTTTCTTTAGCACACATTTTTTACGTTAACAGATAGTGTAAGCTGGTATGTGGTGGGTTATTCTAATACTGTTAAACGTACTACTTGAATAAGTGCCGTTTCGTTGACCTCTGCAATGCGCAAACTTAAACTCTCTAGTTTAGCTACAGTCGTGTATTGATCGAGGCAAAAGGCATACAGTGTGGGAACATAGTATCTGCAGTCAAAAACTAACAATGGACAAACTAGTGATAAGTGTTTTATTTTATATTGCAAGGATATCATTAGCATATGACACTGTTAATGACGGTAAGAAATCAAATTGTTTAAATAATTCTTTTTTTATTATTCTCGTCCGTATTATTATGTCACTATTACCAAACTAAGTTCTTTTCGAGCAACTATTTCACAATCAATTAAATAAAAGGAACTTGAAAAGTATCTCATTATATTTATTTATTAATTCAGACATGTATGACTACATACTGACTTTATATTTTGTTTTGGGGATGGTACATTTATATATATATATATATCTATTAATTATAGACTGCCCATTTAGATTCAGAAATCAATATATCGTATACAGTTACTACACTTTAGCATTCTCGTATTATATATAGCTATACAAGATTGAAATTGATAATTTTTAATTATTATTTGCACATAGAATACTTCATTGGAGATCCGTTTAATCCACGATGTCAGGAAGGAAACGTTATTCTCATGCATTCAGCATTTTATGGCAGGATGGACATCGGTAAATGTATACCCATTGACCATGGATCAATGGGTTGTCAATCAGATGTGTTGGCTAATTTGGACAGACAATGTTCAGGAAAGGAAATGTGCAATGTTATTGTAAGTGATAGGAATATCAATGCACAAGGTGGCTGCATGGCTGGGCTATTGCGTTATTTGGAGGCAGAATATTCTTGCGTAAAAGGTATCTCCTAATGCCAGATCTTTAATTTTTTACTTTTATTATTTTTGTAACGGTTAGTTGTGTGGTTATCATCGATACTATTGTTTGAGATGATTGAAACTATGTTCGTATTAATAGTGTATATAAAATTATATATGTATTGCATTCCAGGTTTGGATATAACGATATCATATGTCAATCAGCAACTACATATATATTTATGTAAAATAATTGTTATATGTCATAAATGTACAATTATATTTAACAATTTATAGTTTTAGATATAGAGACTTCATGTATCAGTCAACAAGTAAATATTGAGGAGCACGTCGGTGACTTTTTTATAACCGAAAATCAACTTACAAAGTGCAACAATAGACAATTCACCATACATGCTAAAGATGGCCAGACCATGAATATCAGTCAAATAAACCTGGATGGTTCTATCAGCGATCAAGACACACACGGTACAATAAAGGACATCAAACGTGGTAAAAGCAAACTGATTGGACATGGTCCAAGAGAAGATACTCATTTGTTGACTGCATCAAACGAAGTTAAAATTATCGTAATGGAGGATGATACTGAGGATAATAAGTTCATGCTCCATATTAAAGGTAAAAAATGCATACATGGTATGCTATCGCTGGGTAGTTATCATTCTCTCTTGCACGATTTTATTTAAATCAAGCTGCATTAAACATACCTCCCGATAGTTCCATATTTTCTTGTAATTCTAAGTGCAAAAATACTTTTAAAAACGGCAGTTGATGCCTTAAAGTTTAACCTACAGATGTATATATATTCATGTGCACATAGACGATTTCACCTGGCAATGTTATACACAATAATTTCACGATGCCAATTTGGCAATGCAATTATTCATAGTTTCAGGATGTCCTAATATGCCACCACCCGAGGGTGCATGGATGACACGTGATGGCGATAAAATGGAAGTCGGATGTCACGATGGAGCCAAGGTATGGACGTTATCATGTCAGGACAATCAATGGGTCGGTGCAATAGGCCAATGCGGTGTTAAGTCAGGTTAGTTTAAAACATCTTGTTTTGTGGTTTGAGTAAAGCCCATATATTTTTTAATGTATGATATACCGGTACATTGTTTGTCCAAATTGATCTAATTTCATGCATGTAAATGGATTTAAATGTAATCCAAATTATCTTAATTTCGTATTTTATAATCTAATTTAGGTATATTTGCATATGTAGGTCTGATATTATCGTTTAATATTATAGATACAAAGCAAAATGAAAATAAACCAATCAACTCTGATGTACCACCTCCCGCTATGTCGATCAGTAAGTAGCTGCAAGATGAATTTTATTGATCGGTCACCTTTTTGTATCTTTGATGTATTTCATTCTTAAATTTCAACTTTTAACTACTGTATTCAAATATAAAACTTTGCAATTTATTTTTTAGCAATATTTTGGTGTGTTATAGATGTGTTCCTATTTGGTGCAAGCAGCATGGTCATATTTGTGAGTGCAATAATATTCATGATCGGCGTCTGTCTATTGAAAAGGTACAAACTAGTTTGAATTTGAGTTTGAGTTAATGCATATCAATCTAAGATACTTACAATTAGAATTCACGCTCGAAACTAGTTTAGGTAATATCGTGTTATATACATATATCGTGGAATACTTATTAAACTAAATGTTATTTCATCCATTACAATAAATATCAAAGTACTATAAACGTATTATCCTGTTTTGAGAGCATATATTTGTAAAATAATATTTATATTACATTCAATCGGTTTTAGAAAACTTCACATCAATGATCGAAATGCCATTCCTTTGCTGATGCCACAAGAGGAGTATATTCCGAAAACATCGACTATGTATTCAGGACAGATCAACAAACCAAGCTTTGATATATCAACAGATGTAAAATATAAGTCGCTTCACATGGGTCAGAACACACACGAAACAGACTTGACACACGAAATGATTCTAAACAATGATGCGACATTGCCACCTGCATACATAAATACCGGATCTGATGGAAATGAATCAGTAAAATATTATGTTTTGGAAGATGCATCAAGACTTCAGCGCAATGCATGACTTGACCTATATTTCAATTGACAGTTTAAATTATAATACATATAATCACTATAAATTTGCAAATTCTTTACAAAACGTTTAAACATACCAAATTACATGGTTGGCATGTAATATACCATAATTCAGCTGTTTTTAGTGTCACTTTAATGTCACTATAGATCGAATGTAAAAACACTTTAAAAATCGCTTAGCTTTTTCAGGGAAGAAAGCAACATGTAGAGAATTATTCTAGATATGGCTCAAGTATTAAGACTTTAGTATAAGCATATGAATATGTTTATTAAATATGTTGAAGTATCATATAAATCATTCAGCTTATAAATAAACTGCCATGTTTTGTAAAGTCTTGTTTTATTGATTCGTGCATATTTGAGTGCATAATTATGTTTTGATAAGTAATGCGAATTAAGTAAATGTTGCGATTTCTCATTTTCATGTGAAGGTATTGAGGCAGACTTTAAAAATTACCATTCATATATTGTAAATTGAAATACAAGCCCATTAACCAATCGCCATTTCCATAGTACGGCGTCTGTTTACGCAGACAGCATTATTGATTTTCCTGCAACTCATGTTAAAGTTTGTAGAGATTTTAAGCTGTTGATTGGTAGGTTATTCTAATGCTGTTAAACGCACTGAATGCAATCATGTTGTGCCGTTTACCTCGGTGACTTGTTAACTTAAACTCTCTAGTTGCGGTTAAGTCATGTAATGATCGATTCACAAGGCTCTGTGTGTTTGGGAATAGCATCCACATTCAAAAGCAACAATGGAAAAAATAGTGTTAAGTGTTTTATTTTATATTGTAAGGATATCATTAGCAAATGATACTGTTAAGGACGGTAAGAAATCATATTGCTTAAACAATCTATAGTTGATTATACATACTGATATCGTAATTTAATTTCTTTGAAAACTTGTTATTTTGTCACGCCAATATATGTTTATGTGCTTAAGGAAAGAGATTGACGTATATCTAAACACATTCGTATTATAACAATGTACAACTGTATGACTACATAATAGCGTTACATTTGTTTTAAAGTTAGATATGTTGCATTCCTTTATACTGAAATGATGTTCACCATATTCAAAATTATCAAGAATTATATGTGTTTAAGAACTTGAATAATTTTCCATTCTTGCAAATATAATTTTTTGCTTATGATATTTGTAAAAAAACATGGCTAATTATTGATCTCTAATATTATTTAAAAAAAAATGTTCAAGAAACGAGTAATGTTTATAACAAGTTATAGGATCTAGAAATGTGTAGAGGACCTTATACACATGTTGAATAATATAGATAGTGTTGGGCTTAAGTTGATGTCATTTTGTATTTGGACATATATAGTAAATCAGCTTCTTGGGCACGTAATCGGAAACGTTATATTTGCATACTATAAACATGAACAATATTGTTATTCGGACATGTTATCAATTATCTTATACCTAGAATACTGCAATGGAGATTCTTTCAATCCAAAATGTCAGAACGGAAACGTGATTCTCATGCATTCAGCACTTTATGGCAGGATGGAAATCGGCAAATGTCTTCCAATTGATCATGGATCAATGGGTTGCCAATCCGATGTATTGTTCAATTTGGACAGACAGTGTTCAGGAAAAGAAACATGTGATGTCCAAGTAATTGATAGGAATATCAACGCGCAAGGTGGATGTATGGCAGGACTCATGCGTTATTTGGAGGCAGAATATTCTTGTGTCAAAGGTATTCCGTAATGATTGATTTGCTAGATTATGTTTATAACCCTTTGTAGCCGGGAATCGATCATTTAAACATATACATTGTTTTATCTAATATGAATGAGACACATAATTCAAATATGTTTGATATATAATGTATTTATTCACAGTTCAAGATATAGAGAGTTCATGTATCAGTCAGCAAGTACATATTGAAGAACACGTCAGTGACTTCTTTGTAACCGACAATCAACTTACAAAGTGCAACAATAGACAGTTAACCATCCATGCTAAAAATGGCCAGACCATGAATATCAGTCAAATAAACCTGGATAGTTCTATCAGTAATCAAGACACATACGGTACAATAAAGGACATCAAAAGTGGTAAAAGCAAACTGATTGGATATGGTCCAAGAGAAGATACTCATTTGTTGACTGCATCAAACGAAGTTGAAATCATCGTTATGGAGGATGATGCTGAGGCCAATAAGTTCATGCTCCATATTAAAGGTAACAAATGCATACATGGTATGATATCGTATCACTTTTGTTCTTATTATTCTTTCTTGAACGTTTTTAAATTAAATCAAGCTGAATTAAACATACCTCCCGATAGTTCCATAATTTCTTGCAATTCATAGTGCAAAAACACTTTTAAAAACGGCAGTTGATGCCTTAGAATTTAACCTACAGATGTAAATATATGCACTTAGATGGTAATTTTATACACAATAGTTTCGAGATTCGATTTTGCAATGTGATTATCAATAGTTTTAGGATGTCCTAATATGCCACCACCACAGGGTGCATGGATGACAAGGGATGGCGATCTTATGGAAATAGGATGTCACGATGGAGCTAAAGTATGGACGTTATCATGTCAGGACAATCAATGGGTTGGTGCAATAGGCCAATGCGGTGTTAAGTCAGGTTAGCTCAAACTTGTCTTGAATGTTTTACGAAATGAAATGTTGTTTAAGTAGAACAAAATCATCATTTTAAACGGATTCAATACATGAAATGTTTGTCATGATTTCGTATTTTGATGAAGGTAATGGATGGATATTCACGATATTTTAGATATAATATGATTAAAATGATCTGTGTTTGATAATAACATTGTCTAAATTATAATCAAGATAATTATGCATATGCAATCTTTGATAATTATATATATCATTTTTTAATATTATAGATACAAAAAGAAATGAAAATAAACCGATAAAGTCTGCTGTACAACCTCCTGCTATGTCGATTAGTAAGTATACACGAGATAAATGAGGGTTTATTAATAGATTATCTTGAGTATGTGATTCAATTCTTAGTTCAAACTCTTAACTGCCGTGTTCAAATATTGAAATGTGCTATTTAATTTAGCAATATGTTGTTTTGTTCTAGATGTTTTACTATTTGGTGCAAGCAGCATGATCATATTTGTGAGTGCAATTATATTCATGATTGGCGTATGTCTATTGAAAAGGTACCAGTTTAGTTTGAATTTTAGTTCAAATAAGAATAAAGCGACCACATATACGTCCGATTAAAATTTACATTTATAACACGTTTATTTAACATAGTGTCAAATACATTTTTTAAACAGGATTGAAATGACTGTTATATTATGTTATTACAATAAATATTAACTTTCATTAAGATATATTATCTCTTTCGAGAGCGTATTAGTAAAAAAAAACATTTATAAAGCATTTGATCGGTTTTAGAAAACTACACATCACTGGTCAAAATACGACTCCCTTTTTGATGCCGCAAGAGGAGTATATTCCAAACCAAGCGACGATGCATTCAGAACCGATCAACACACCACGTTTTGATACGTCAACAAATGTAAACTATAAGTCGCTTCACCTTGGGCAGGATAAAATAGATTTGGCGCAAACAATGATTCAACAAAGTGATGCGACTATGGAACCCGCATACATGAATACCGGTTCGGATGGAAATGAATTAGTGAAATATTATGTACTAGAAGATGCTTCCAGGATCCAACGCAATGCATGATCTGAAATGAAGTAACGCCCGATTGACATATACAATTTGAATATTTTTTTTTACATTTAGAGTTTCTTTACAAAACATGTAAATACTGGTGGTATTTATGTCGTGCATAGACGATTACATTTTGGCATGTCATTAACCAAAATTGAGCTGCCTTTTAAATCATTATTATATCGTTATTAAAAAACTTTAATAACACTTTACAATTCATTTCAGAGGAGAAAACAAATCATTAGAAAAACAGTATAGATCTGGCTTAAATATGAAGTATGTCTTCAGACCGATCTTTTACCAAATCAGCTGCATTAATTCATCGTTTTCATTGTATATTTATATTCATATCAATACGTTGATACGATTTGTTGAAATATTATACAAAATGATTCAGCTTATCAATAAACTGTAAAGTATTGTAAAGTATTGTTTTATGTTTCGTAATTAATGTTATACTCGTGCATTTTGAATGAATAGTAATATTTCTAAAAGTAAATGTTGTCGTTTCTCATTTTCATATGCACTAATATTTCAAAAAATACTATTCAAACATATGCATTTTACTAAGTGATAAATTAATCCACATTAATCCACAGTACAGCATCTGTTTACACAGACAAATGTTCGATTTTCCTTTGCACACATGTTTACGCTTATAGAGGTAGTAAGCTGGTAGAAAATATGTTATTCTTATACCGTTAAAGGCACTGAATGAAATAATGCCGTTCTGTTTACTTCGGCGGTGCGTAAACTTAAACTCCCTAGTTGAGGTCAAGTCGTGTATAAGGCTCTTGGCGTTTGGGCATAGCATCAACAATCAAAAGAAATTTCATTGTTTTAAGTTTTTTTTAAATTATACAAATCAAAAATTGCAATGGTAGTGCTTTACGAACTTTTATCCAAGCCAATATCTTAAAATGGACTACACAAAAGAGATCGCCATAAATCTAAGCACAGATTTGTTTACTTTCGTCAGATTTGTATGGCTACTTAATGTCTTTACATTTTGATTAAGGGTTAGATAAATTGCATATTTATACATCGAATTTCATATTCTCAAAACTTATATTTGTGATATGCCAATAATTATGTTATTTCTAATATTTGTGCATAAAATTTATATGAGTTGACTGATCATTGATCATGAAGAGATGGCATCTTTGTCACCTCTAGTTTTATTAATTAGAATCACGTAGAATACTTTTTTTGTTGCATAGTATGAATAGTGGTAAAAATCTAGTCGCTGTCACTTTTCACTCAGCAAAAGATATCAAATCAGATACTCAGTATATTCAACACACAGGAACTTATGTACACTATAGAGGCAAACATGAATGATATGTTTATTTTCATATATAATCATTTATGTTATATATATAGAATACTGCAATGGCGATTGGTTCAGTCCGCAATGTCAGAAAGGAACCGTGATTCTCATGCACTTTATGGAAGGATGGATATTGGCAAATGTCTCCCTATTGACCATGGATCGATGGGTTGCCAATCCGATGTATTGTTCAATTTTGACAGACAGTGTTCAGGAAAAGAAACGTGTGATGTCCAAGTAATTGATAGGAACATCAAGGCGAAAGGGGGATGTATGGCAGGACTCATGCGTTATTTGGAGGCAGAATATTCTTGCGTCAAAGGTATAAATTGATTATGAATCCACGTGTTACAAATTGTAATTTATACCTTTATGAAAATTTAAAAATGTTGACTAAATGTTTTTTTTTATAATCTGATTTGATAAACAGATATAATTTATGCATGCTATATAAAAAGCGTATAAAATTATAGTTTTAGATATAGAGGGTTCATGCATCAGTCATCAAACATATATAGAAGCACACACCAATGACTTCTATTTAACTGAATATCAGCTGAAAAAATGCAGTGATAGGAAAATAACGCTCATAGCGAGAGATGGTCAGACCATGAATATCAGTCAAATAAACCTGGATGGCTCTATCAGCAATCCAGATACATATGGTACAATAAACGACATCAAAACTGGCAAAAGTAAATTGATTGGACATGGACCAAGAGAAGACTCTCGTTTGTTGTCTACATCTAATGAAGTTGAAATCATAGTTATGGAGAATGATGCTGACGAAAATAGATTCATGCTACACATTAAAGGTAACTTATGCATAAATGATATGAACATTTCTAACATGGGTTCTTATTATTCTTTCTTACACGTTTTAAATGAAATCAAACTGAAATAGACATCCCTTCCTATGGTGTCTTATTTCCTTGCATTTTCTAGTGCAAGAAATAAAAACTAAAAAATCGTAGGATTTGATACCTTATACAAGCTAAACTTTCAGATGTATATATATTCATGTGAACATATATGATTTCAACTGGTCATTAAAAACACAATAAATTCACGATGCCATTTTGGCAATGCAATCATTAATAGTTTCAGGATGTCCAAATATGCCACCACCAGAGGGTGCATGGATGACACGTGATGGCGATATTATGGAAATCGGATGTCACAATGGAGCTAAGGTATGGACTTTATCATGTCATGACAATCAATGGGTTGGAGCAATAGGCCAATGTGGTGAAAAGTCAGGTAAGTTCAAACTCGTCTTGAATGTTTTAAAAATGAAATATCGTTTAAATGGATGCAATACATATGAATTGTTTGTTATGATTGCTCATTTTGGTGAAGGTAATGTATTGAAATTCAAGATTTTCAAAATGTAATATGATTATCATGAACTGTGTGTGATAATAAAAGCGAGATAATTGTGCACACTCATTTTTGTATGATTAAATATATTATCGTTTAATATTATAGATAAGAAACGAAATGAAAATAAACCAATAAAGGCTGCTGTACAATCTCCTGATATGTCGATCAGTAAGTAAATACAATATAAATTTGGGTTTTTACCTTTTGGTAATTTAATGTATTTTGATTCTTAAAAGTTTTAAAGTTTTCACTACTGGATTCAAATATAAACTTTGCAATATATTTGGTTAGCAATATTTCGATTTGTTTTAGATGTGTTACTTTTTGGAGCCAGCAGCATGGTTATATTTGTCAGTGCAATAATATTCATGATCGGTGTCTGTCTATTGAAAAGGTAACGTTTATTTTGCATTTGAGTTTGAGTAGGAAAATTACAACATAAGATACTTATAATTAGAATTAACACTAATATCTAGTTTGGTTAATATGGTGTTATGTACATAAAACATTTTGAATAAATATTGAAATGGGTGGTATATTATGTCATTGCAATTGATATCAAATTATTTTTAAATGTATTATTTCTTCTGAGAGCATTTATTTGTAAATATATATTAATATAACATTTGATCGGTTTTAGAAAACTACACATCACTGATCGAAATTCCTTTTTTGATGCCACAAGAGGAGTATATTCCGAACACATCGACGATGCATTCAAAACCAACAATGATAAAAATGATGCGACATTGCCACCTGCATACATGAATGCAGGATCTGATGGAAACGAATCATTGAAATATTATGTTTTGGAAGATGCATCTAGGTGCCAGCCCAATATGTGAATGAAAAATTTATAACGAACAATAGACAATTGATATTAACATCAATACATACGTGTTATAACTTAATTGAGGTCGGTTCGTCGATATATAAATCTTTATTCTGCCAGTAAGTCAAGTTAAACACATGCATATAAATAATCCATTTTGGTCTGTTGTAAACAAACATTGTGCTACGTATCCATGTAATGTATTTTTATATTGAAAATTGTAAGAATTTATTTTAGGAATAACTGATAAATCATTGCTAATCGATAAAAAAAAACCTAGCGTAAATTTGTTGCAAATGCTATAATTTATCAAACTATTTCGCTTCCTGGTTATCAATATGTTCATATTCACCTAACTCTATTCGTAGAATATGTATGGATAGAATGGAAAATATAAACCATCATGCAGTGTCGTGTGTTTTTCTCTTAGACCAATATTGTAATTCAAATAATTGTTATCATGCTTCTTTTGCTATTGCAATGTCATTTTAATGTCATGTAAATATTGTGTGTCACTTTTACTTATGTAATGATTATACAGGAATTCTGGCAATTCAATTAAATAAAGACCCTATTGCTTTATGTTATATTTTGAAAGACCTCATCCACTGTTGGCATGGCATCTAATTTTACAAATAGTATTATTGATTCGCTATTTCACGCACTTTGTGGTATGCATAGATTATTAGCTGATGTGTACTGGGCAATTCTAATACCGTTAAACGTGTATATGGAAATCATGCCATTGTATTTACCACAACTACCCGTTAGCTAAAGCTCTCTAACTGCGATACGGTTGTGTATCGATCAATACACAATGCTCGTAATGTGGGGCGTTGAATCAGCATTCAGGCAACAATGGACAACGTTGGGATTTTTGTTTTATTTTGTATTGTAAGGATATTATTAGCAAATGACACTGTTAAGAACGGTAAGAATAATATAGAGTTTATAATTTATTTCTAATTATACACGTGAAAAATATATTATATTTACTCTGATAATTGATTGAACAAAGCAGTTTGAAACAATGCTAATATCATATTCATAAAGATCTATATTCGCAATAGATTTCGAAAAGGCTTTACATATATTTAAGCTAATTTATTTCAAATGTTATACAATTCATTATTATTATCTATTATCAAATGCGATATTGTCAAAATCTATATTTCTTATATGCTATTTGATAACAAATCTTACTCGCTTTATGATGTGACTGTAAGTGATCGTGTGATAATATTTTCCTTAAAATAATGAATACAGTATATATTCATATATATAGGAATATATAGAACTATGTATAACTCACTATTAATAGCAAACTAGGGGTCGAACTATTGCGATTATAATTTATGGGAGGAAAAAATATACAGAAACAGCACTATATTGAATACAAGAACAAATTAAGGACATAATAGAATAACAAACAGATTACCTGTCTCCAATGGCCGTCCAAGTCAAGTTCCCTGATATTAGAATTGATAATACAATATTCTATAAATCCAAATAATGTTCTATATATCATATCATATAAATTTTAGCAATATTATGGGAATACCTTGTGAAGGTTCAACATTGTGAGGTGTTTATTGCACGAAGGGGTCAAAGCCGAAGGCTGAGTGCATCCAATTTGACCCCTGAGTGCAATAAACACCTCACAATATTGAATCTGAGTATTGTATTCCCTTTATTATATGGAAATAACAAAGAAAATCGTTACTAAAAAAGTTTATTTTTGCCATGTCATAGTTAGCAATAATATAATATGTTTGATAATATTAACAATCGGGGTGGATTATGAAAAATAATGCTTATAAATCATCTAGGATAAGAACATAATCTATGTGAAATCAATTTTTTGAACATTAATTCATGTTTATATTGTTTTATTATAAAAATTTGATTTTGGAAGTGCAATCAGAAAATAGTCCGGGTGCAATACACACAAATATTGCATCATAACTTTTCCTTATCATTTCTTTAAGCGATGCACCCTGACCATGTAATAATGCAATTTATTATGTAAATAAATTGTTTATACATAGATTACTGCATCGGAGATTCGTTCAATCCAAAATGCCAGAGGGGAAGCGTAATTCTCATGCATTCAGCACTTTACGGCAGAATGAACATAGGCAAATGTATCCCAATCGACCACGGATCAATGGGATGTCAATCCGATGTTTTGGATGATTTAGACAGACAGTGTTCGGGAAAAGAAGCGTGCGATGTGCTTGTTATTGATAGGAATATCAATGCACAAGGTGGATGCATGGCAGGACTATTGCGTTATTTGGAGGCAGAATATGTTTGCATCAAAGGTACGTCTTATGATTGATTCGTGCATAACGCATGAACATTTAAATTTTGATTGATATATATCTGTTCAAATAACTTTAGATATATTTCCATATATATCTTAGATCCACAATTGTATACTTTTCCACAAGTTATAATGCTTATATATTTCTTATATAAATGAATTCAATTTAAAGTTTTAGATATAGAGAGCTCATGTATCAGTCAACAAGTTCACATTGATGAACACGTCATTGACTTCTATCTAACCGAAAATCAGCTGACGAAATGCAATGATAGAAAAATAGCAATCCTTGCGAAAGATGGCCAGACTATGAATATTAGTCAAATAAGTCTGAGTGATTCTATTGGCAATCAAGATACATACGGTACAATAAAAGACACCAAAAGTGGTAAAAACAAACTAATTGGACATGGTCCACGAGAAGAATCTCATTTGTTGACTGCATCAAACGAGGTTGAACTCACCGTTTCAGATGATGAT
>LQRL01151987.1:16524-54863 GCA_001703475.1 Hydroides elegans
TTTTTAACAATAGCGTTGTTGTACCATCATGTTATCATATTATTATTGTATCATTATAATGGTTTAATAACTCAATGTGTTTCATGATCATAATTCATCCTTTTAAAGAATTGAGAAACATTTTTTTTCATTATGAGGAAATTGCAAACATAAGTCACTCTAAATGATATAGGATACTCAATTGTAATTACATGACTCAACTGGCTGTTGTTTACCGAATAGGTTTGTTATATCGTTATTAATCTAGCAAAAGTAATTAACCAATGAAATTATCAATAGTTTCAGGATGTCCCAATATGCCCCCTCCTGAAGGGGCCTGGATGACTCGTGATGGCAACCTTATGGAAATTGGATGTCATGATGGCGCTAAAGTATGGACACTATCATGTCAAGATAACCAATGGGTTGGAGCGATAGGACAATGCGGTGCCAAGTCAGGTTAAGTTTAAATTAATTTAGATATGCCATGAATGATATTGTTGACTGCAATGTGTATCGAATTAATAAATTATGATTTAATATATTAAGGGAAATAGGTTCATATTTATGTATATATTGCTTAGTATTGGTGTATTGAAAGTAGTTAAAAATTATAACCTCGAAAACATTATTGCGATGTTTTTTGTGCAATTGTGATAATCCTATTATATGAATATACAAGTATGGATAATAATAATATATTATAATAATGTTACAATTCTACAGATAACAAACGCAACGAAAAGCCCTCGAGCACGTCTGCTGAACAACCTCCTGCAATGTCTATCAGTAAGTATTTCAAATAACCGTTTGACTTTGTTGATTGATCATATAGCAAATGTGAACAGTCCTTTAAATATCATATTCAAGCATTTTTTTAATTAATAATTTTAAAGAATACATATTTGGTTGTAGATGTCATGCTATTTGGTGCAAGCAGTATGATTATATTTGTAAGTGCAATAATATTCCTGATTGGCGTCTGTCTGCTGAAAAGGTAAAGTTTTCATTTGATTAAGGAGCTTAAAAACAATATTATAATCTAAACGTATATATCTTAATATGTCAAGTCGATGTTAAATGATATTGTTCAAAGTAACTGTTTGAAACCATTTTTCAGTAAATTCTACACGCTCTATATAATTATATCTATATAATCACTTTTCCAATATATTTTGTCACTAATCATAAGATCAATCTATTTTTTGTTTAGAAAACTGCATATACCACCACAAAAAAGCAACATGCATTTGCTAATGCAACAAGATGAGTATGTTCCTAATCTATCGACCATGCATTCAGAACAGATAAACAAACCAAACTTTGATTTGTCAACAAATGCTAAATACAAGTCGCTTCACATAGGTCAGAATATGAATAACACAGATTTTGCGCAAACAGCAATGCAATACGATGATGCGACTATACCACCTGCATACATGAATACCAAATCTGATGGAAATGACACAATCAAATATTATGTACTGGAAGATGCATCTAGACCTCAGTGCAATGCATGAATTTAAATGGAATTAAAACTGTTATAATTACTTTATGTTTTCATAATCAAAATTTCAAAAACATGTATAGACTATTATTGTTGATTTCATACATATTTAAGATTTTACTCAAGCTTGTCATGACAAACCATTAAATGAAATATTGATATATTATACTAAATCACAAACCTATTAAGTAGTTTAGATATGATAAGGATTGAACTTTCAGCTAGTAGTTTAGAGATATTGTAATACGATTATAACATTATAGGATAAACTTAACTTCGATGATCGCTTTTTTATATATAAATATAAGCATTCCTCCAAAATGTTATTAAATCGGTTTTATATTAACATAAATTCGATTATACCATATAATGCAAATTCACGTATAAAAACTATTTCGATCATCCCCTTCTTGATTTTAACATCTACTCTAAAGTTCATCCTTTGATAATAAAAGTTATCTTTTTTTTATTAATGTAGTTTTGTTTTTTAAAATATTGGTTCTCATTTTAGGAAAACAACACCTTAGTGGACTCTTTGCAATTCAAACAAAGGCAATTGACTTAAAGTTTATTTTGCTTCATAGAATTATATATATATATATATCACGCGGCTTTATGCCCTAATTGAGGCTCTGATTTCATAAAATGAGTAATTCTCATCGCAACTTGCTGCCTCATTGTTTTCAATGTAGGGCCTTTAAATTAATAATCCTTTCGTCCCTTGCGGTTTAGCCTACAACTTATGCTGGTTATTATAGAATATTTCAATGAACGGTGATGGGGAAAAATAATTATCTATTAAAATTCGAAAAGATATTTCAAAATGGCTTTACTATTTCATACATTGAATACAAATCAGGATATATGCAAACTCAAAATGCCATTCAATCAATAAATATTCCCTGTTCATTACTGCTTATAAAAATCTATATATGAATTATATTTTATGAATATCTGAAATTTAAAGATAAAATCATATCAACTATTATTGTGCAAAGCCTATTTTGTATTTGGTTGTAAAAAACATTTTATGAGGTGATTGATAACCTTGAATTTTATTACCACAGTTAAATAATTGTCCTTATTTTGACCTAAATGAGTTCATAATATTAGATCGAATCATCAATTCATTTAAAAAAACATCACTCTGTCTTGAGCTTGTGAATTTAATCAACTAAAATATAATCACTATTGACATATTGACGCTTTTATTAATAATGAATTGAACAAAACAACACATTAAATACAATACAAACACATTATAAACATTCAATAATTTATTATTTACACATGTATTAACGAAACCAATCATACAATAGTTTCCTTTATTTTTAGCCAGTAAAACTAAGCACGCTAAAATGTGTCTTTACGCTTATGAACTTCAATGTTAAGTTAAGTTAAGTTAATCAATATAATTGAAGATGAAATAGTTGGATCATTCCTCATACACATGGTGCAATGTTGCACAAATCATATGACAAGCTGCCATCAAGATAAACAAAACACCAAGGAGCTTGTACAAGATTATCAGGATCTCTGAAAAAATAATGGCTCTTGCAAAATGTATTAAATAGAACAAAAATTCAACCAAATTATGTTGATTATAGAGCTATGCAACATGAATTAGTTACAATAGGGATATTTTTGTAAATGAAAATCAAAACAAGCGTATCTATGATATATTTGGGCCTTGCAACTCTACGTTATGCGTTGCCGAATATCGTGACTTTATCTATTGGACTGTATTTGATCGAGGTTTACCTGCAATAATTGGCGACATCATCCCATGAAGCGGCACCGAATGACGACAGAGGATACACGTCTCGACCATAAAACCACATTAAACATCTACGCCCAGATCCGGTTATGGATAGATGGCCATCATATGAACCATCGGGTTGACTGCAATCAGACTCACCTACATAAAAAATAATTATATATTTATAGATAATTTGAAAGTAATTTCTTCAGTTAAAAAAAGGAAGATATATAAGAATATATAAATATAAATTAGCAAGCTTAAATTAAGGAAAAAGGTATAGTGTCTTGTTTTGAAAAAAAGTTTGATAAATAAAACCATTCATTATTTTTACTTTTCCGCAGTGTTTCGTTATTACAAATCCGATGGGAAGTTGTAGCCTGGCAGGAGAGTGTATACCTACACATCTCAATTAAGGGAGAGATTTCGGTTTGTATAGTGTCCCTAGGACAAGTACTAAGCACGTCATTTTACGTGAACGGACGTGAAAGTCGTGATTATTGCGTCGTGATAACGTGCCGTTACACCACTAACGGAAATGCAATGGATTTTCTTCTTTTCCATGCAATCTTATTCGGCCGTTGACATAAAGTTTCGGCTTTAACTTTAAAGAAAAAATAATTAATAACTTCAAACCTGCTTCACAGTAAATTCCTCGATATCCGTCTGCGCATACACACGAAAACTGATCATTGCCATCCACGCATGTTGCGCCGTTAAGACATTGGTTGACCGCACAGTCGTTTGCTAAGAAATCTAATAGGTAACGAAATGCATTTACATATCACGATGCAGTCGTTCTAAAGGAACTCTTCAATGTTAATGAATGTATTAACATATAAAGGCGTAATGAAACTGATCATAGCCATCCACGCATGTTGCTAAGTTAAGACGTTGGTTGACCGCACATTCGTTTCCAAAGAAATATAATAGGTAACGAAATGCATCTACATATCACAATGCAGTCGTTTTAAAGGAACTCTTAAAGATTAATGAATGAATTAACATATCAAGGCGTAACGAAAACTGATCATAGCTATCCACGCATGTTGCTCCGTTAAGACACTGGTTGACGGCACAGTCGTTTGCCAAGAAATCTAATAGGTAACGAAATGCATTAACATATTACGATGCAGTCGTTTTAAAGGAACTCGTAAAGGAAGTGAATGTATTAACATATAAAGGCATAATGAAATTTATTATAGCCATTCACGCATGTTGCTCCGTTAAGACATTGCTTGACCGCACATTCGTTTCCAAAGAAATATAATAGGTAACGAAATGCATCTACATATCACGATGCAGTCGTTTTAAAGGAACTCTTAAAGGTTAATGAATGTATCAACATATCAAGGCGTAACAAAAACTGGTCTTAGCCATCCATGCACGTTGCTCCGTTAAGACTACACAGTCGTTTGCAAAGAAATCGTATACAAATGAACTTCATTTATTGATTACGGCCACATGATACATAGCCGCTAAAGTATACCAGTGCAAACAAAATGCATGCTTAAATATATGGTCAATAAACGAAGCGCATGTCTAAGTTAAAAAAAAAATACATTCACAGTGCACTTTTTTATATAAAAGAAGTACTTCATCTTTCTTGAATAGTACTAGATTCTTATTGATACTATTTTCAAGTCATATAAATATTATTTGCATAATAATCCGGTCATTTATTTTGCGCTAGTTAGCCAGGCCACTAAGCGATACAATTCATACTAAAATCATATACAACAAAAGAGCGTATTTATGAGTAGTATTATTTACAGGAGTAGGCTACTTTGATCTTCTAAAACTATAATGTACTAGTCATTTTCATATCGACATTTTAAATAGTGAGTGTTTAAATAACATACTGTTCTGTAAAAGAAATAAATACAAAGAACGTACCAGAACATATTGGCACATCACAAATGTGCAGAGAGTATAAACCGTCTTCAATTACAAAACATCCTTGTCCAAGATCAAAAATGTCTCTAAAATATACACCAACAATTGAATTAACTATAATATATCTGCATTGAAATGCTATGCATTATACATTGGTGTATGCATTCGCCAAATAACAAATAATTGTATGTAACATTATTCACTTTTCCCATTCAAAAAATATATATACTCAATGGACAATTGTGGTTTGACAAAAAAACTCGTCCTTAACCTTGGTATATCACATATCGATTTCCGATTCGTGCATTAGAGGTGTATCGGGGTAAATGGCTAAGTATAGGGTACATGCCGGAACGGTTTTTGGAGCTAAGGAAGACAATAGCAATACACAAGCCCAAAAGCTTGGGCATTTTTCCCTATCTCAATGTAAGTAAACGAAATTGGTTAGGACCATATAGATGTAATCTTTTTTTAACATATTAAATGCAATTTTGCAAATATACATGTGCACATATATAAAAAAATACCTTAAATAATATTTTGAAAACAACTAATCTAATGAATAATATGCAATATATAAAAACACATAACAAGCGCATGGATATTATGGAATTTATAAAAAAAAACACATAGTTAAATGTAATGTAAAATGTTTCATAATCATGAGGATTTATATTACCTGCATTTGTTACCTAATTCAGCCCAAGATTCTTCCCAAAAGAGCGATAGATCAAGTCCATGTACGTTTTCGTCGTTATACACATCTTCCCATCTCAAACATTCTTCACCACTAGTTGTCACTGACGTGTTACCCATGTACGTATGTATGCCGTAACTCATTTGGCAGTCTTGATAAGGTATCTCTAAACAAAGGCATGATGAAAGAGACATGTTGATATTAAGCAAGTTTATTTCTTTATTTGGATGCAAACACAGTCCGTTTCATCAGCAGGACGTGATCACTAAGGACGATATAGAAGAAAATGTTCTCTACTAGTTCAACAGTTGTTATAATAAAAACGTTTATATACTAAACCAGATATAAGTTCTAGATAAGTTTATAGGTCATACAATATTTATGTGAATGCAAATAAACACATTTAGTATTTTAGGACACGACCAGATTTTCAGCCTTATTCACCCTTACCATGTTTTTCAATGCATTTTGTTGGCAACAAAAAATACTCATAGCTATATCAAAGCAGCGTACTTCCTTAAAACACTTTTTTAAAGCTTCACATGGGCCAGGTCCTTAAGCAAACATTTTACAAATTATTTACTGAAATTTACTGATATATATGCGCTCACCGTTGCAAACAGGAACATCGCAATACTCAAGAGCAGTAAAAGTGGTTGGGTCGGGTCGAACGCATATCGGAGCTCTGGTGTATCCGGTTTCAGGGATCATTCTTTAAAGCAAAGTTGATGAAACATTTTAAACCATGTACCAAGATAATGAAACAAAAACTACATTATATCCTTATCAACTTGAGTATTGTTGCATTCTACTCAGTGAGTCAACAAGTATGATTAAGGTACGCATCTTTCATGCATCCAAGCCCGAGCTTTATCAATCTCATGCAATTATAATTAAGCTATCGATGAAATTATCATACCTGCAACTATTCCCTGTCTCAGGAAACGTTAAGAAATCTGAAATTCCCCGCTTTTGTAAATAGCCACGCATGTTTTGCCAACCGATGCAAGGCTGACCAGTTCGAGTGATATTGAGAGATCCATTATAGGTGTCGAAGCTGGTTTCACGACAGTCACCTGCCAATAAAATGATGAACATTCTTTTCTTTTTATTCTATATATATGACATTAATAAGATATCCATTTTATCCATCGGAGCTGGTTTCACGACAGCCACCTGTCCAAAAAAGGATAAACAGTTTTAGTGAGTGCACGGGTTTGTTATATTTGGTACGCGAAATTCAAAGAAAATATATCAATATAGCTGGATTTACTGGAACGATATTGAGAGATCCATTATATTCATTTGAACTGGTTTCACGACAAAAGATAAAAGAAATACAAACCAACAGAACTCTTACTTGATTCACAAAGCAGTCCGTGAAATCCCTGCTGGCACAAGCATGAAAAGCTATGAAATCCATCAGTGCATGTCGCGCCATTTAAACATGGATTAGGTGAGCAATCGTCTTCGTCTATAAATATGAAGGACTAGAGAATAGGTTAAAGTCATTAAATATAGAGACACGTATTATTATACTAAATTCATAGAAGTTAAATATGGAGTTTACTTAATCTATGTCAACCATGTATCTGCCGGTTGTGTATGGGAGTTATGTATGTTATTAAAAAATAAATAAATAAAGCGGCCTGTTATTTACATTGAAGATTAAAATTTACCCTCAAATTTATTGATGAATATAACACATGGTTGAAAAATGTAAGTATTCAATCTGCCCCTGTTTTTATATTCAAATAACATTATGTTATTCACAACAAGATTATTCAGTTAGGGTTCCAACCTGGAAATGGTATTTGATGGATAATAAAATGCGCCTAGGCAGACAAAACCAGAGAGCTTATATATAGAGAGGTGCAACTGCATAAAAAGGTGGAGTTAATGAGCTGGGTGCTGCCTCTAGCGGTGTACAGTATTAACTAATGCATGTTGCATATACTTTGTATGCATTGTTAGGTAAGATGTTGCATTTATTTTCTTTGATAGACAAAAAAACAAACTGTCATCTATTATTTTAGGCCTTGGACGATCTTCGGAGGATAAAAGAATGAATATGTATACATATAATTTTAAAAAGAGCTTGATTAATGTGTGTTTTTATCTATTAAACTCAAATTGAAGCTTTAATCATTAATTATGTTTGTTACGTATGGAATTGCCTTACACAGTAAATCGAAGTAATCTTTTATTTCATCATAATATACGAAAAAATGTTTTATTACGTAACAATATAACAACAATATATCTTCATGCTAGTAGGATATTGTTTTATTTTTTTTGTTGTCATTTTTCTTCTTGATATGGTTTTATCTTGAATCAAATGCAAAAATGTAATATGACAAAAATGTAGCTACCCCGGAGCACCCATTGTGTTATTCGTAAAATATATTTTAAAACCATCTACCTTGCGTTTAATAGAACAAAGAAGACATAATTTTTCAATTCGATATTTAGTTTTTATTGGCATTTTTACGAACCAAACACCCATGTAATAAATGTATTTCTAATTATCTATAAATTCGTCCGTACCAAAAGGAAATAGAATATTTCTTTTTGAAATACAACAATTAAATATGCATTTTAGACAGGTAGTTTAAAGCTTCTCAACTTAATTACAATTATTAATAAGATTGTAAAAAAACTATATATTTTGTTTGGCTGATAAAGGGCATCGCGAATTCATAATAAAAAAAATATTCGAACATTAAACCACTTGAAACATGGAAAATTTCAATAGATAATCAACTTTTGAAAATTAACCTTAATAAAAAGTTTTATTTTTTGTAAATAGGTGACCTCATCCAGATAGCTAGAATTGTGAAAGGAACTCTTTTTATGATAAATAAAAATCGACATTCTTGTATGAAGGACCGGGTTTCAATTAATTTTTGGTGGGACCTACAAACAGTGTAGCTATATATATATCTGAACAAAACTATTGTCAAAATATCAAATGGATTCGTAAGAAATAGTGCAGATTTTAAAAATATGTAGATAAATCACCTTTTGAAAGGGAACCCTTTTTTGAGGAACACCTCGTGGAGTGCTCTTCCCTGATCCAAATATGTAAATTTATTCATTTTATCAGCATTTTTAAAGAATACATTAAACACGCCATGAGATAATTAATTGATCTTTTTTTTTAGTTTACATGACTGTATAATTTCTTATGATAAGTCCTGTTTAATTTTCCAAACTAAATGAAAATCATAAGAGTAATACGTTTCTTTGATTTGATGGTATAAAAAGTACATAATAAATCCAATCTTGGGATATTGTAGTGATATATATTGTTAATCGAATTTTAAAAATTATAGTAATGTTGTATTTTGAGTTAGAGCGCATGCTACAATGCATCGGGTCAACTTTCGGAGCATGAATTCCTGGAAGACGTAGCAGAAAAGTGTAAAAATTAAAGCATGTTTAGTTAATTATATAATATTTGCATTAGAAATATATATAACTAAAGTGTAATGAATAATAATGCATCAGCAATATCTTTAAAACATGTTTGATTGATTGACAAATAGCAGTACACTTGTTATTATATTAGCGTACATACATGCAACTGGGTTGTTAATACTGTATACCGCTAGATGTCACTAGTGGCGCATTTGCCACATCATAGCATATAGCGAGTTGCACCTCTCTATATTTAAGCTCTCTGACAAAACATCAAATAAAAATTATCTGCATAGCATTTTCTAAGTGGATGATTTTCTACTTCGTTTGTCGAATTCATTTGATTAGGATTAAGATTGGTAATAGATTGGTAATATTGGTCTTGATGCAATATATACACAAGTCTAAGCAAGCTTTCTCTCTCAGTATGCATTTAATATATATATATATACATGTAGATTTATTGATATAATCAGTGCTGGATGAATGCCATCAGAATTTTATTGTTAACCTGTTAAGTTGAATCTATCTATAGCGTTATAAGATTAATTGGCAGCATAACCAGAGATATTACCATCGGTAATTGTTGTACATATGACCCCAGGTTTTTATTTTGACCTACCTTCACACATCGGTAGATTACAATTTAACACAGGTGCTAGACGATCATCTCCGCTCTCTTTGTAACACCAGGGTCCCCCTTCATTCTGATCTGGATTTCTGTGATTAAATCATGCATGTCATTTACACATTTGAATCCATATATGTATACGCTTTAAAAGCCAGAACAGGTTCCTGCGATAAAACTTTTTGAAATTGAGGATGTGCTAAATAATTGTCAGCTTCAAGTGCTTGGTCGAGTGGATACAGTGACTCACTCAAGGCTTAAACGGGTGCATAATAGCACAAATCAGAAGCCCAACACGGGGAGCACACATATGGTTGACCCAGCCAGTGAAAAAAGTGGGTACCTGAGTGGGGAAGGTTAACAACCTCGCTGTGAGAGAGGAGTGGCGGACACTCTATGGCATTGCTTCGGATCATACACTTTCCATTTTTAAGCAACGCCTCTGTCCCTTTAAATCTTATTTTATATATACTTATAATTTTGGCTCACGGTTCATATTTTGGAAGTTTCATTGTCATAAATGCATTTGCTGGACACGTTCATGACCGGGATTGTTCACCCGGATTCCTCTACAACCGTGTCTAATTAGTTTCAGGTTAACTCATATATATAAAAAACCTAATTATGTTTAAAACAACGAGAGGGATTCAGTCATTCATCCACAATACACTATCAAAAATAAGAGAGCATTTATTAATGTCACACTTTCAAAGCGTATAACTGTTGTCATCATTAGGACATTTATTCATCGATCCTCAGATCATTGATATTATTTGTCTGACCACAAATGATACGATTGTATAACATCTACATTCCTTTCCATGTATATAAATTTTGTAACATTGAAAATGTATATATGCAGTTATTGATTATGGCAAATCTTTCCATCACGAACCTGCATTTTGAACCGACACTCTCCCAAGATTCATCAGGGAAATACTTTAGATCCAAAACAGTGACGTTGTACAAAAATATTTGCAAATCAAACCAGTTTAAACAATCTGGTAATGTTGCATCGCCACCGTACATTACTGTTGGTCTATAACATGTATCATCTATATGGAAAGAAATGCAATATCCGGTAAGCACAGGAATACATTAAATTTATAACAAATATATCAAATGTTCTGCAAGAAAAACAGATAACATGTTTATATGGTATGTTTAGCTTGTATCTATCTGAGCATTTCTCAGTAAGAAATACTTCGCATCTTTATACAGGGAATCCATCAATCGATCAAAATAATAAGAAGTTTTAGTGGCAGATTTGAACAATGAACGCGTCAATATTTGTAATACATCAATTGTTTTGTTATCATTTTACATCTTGGTAGTGTTAATATTCAGGAATCCTTATTAAACATCATATTACATTATGTGAAGCTCAATTAACTTTATTCAAATGATTGGTAAGCATACCACCAGCATCAGGAGTGTTTACAGCAGGCACTGTTGAAACCGCTGTAGACTCAGTTGAAGGGAGGTGAACATCTAGTTATATAATAAATTTACAAACATACATTTGAAATCACTGTGTGGTCTTTGCTTATGCAACTACTATATATATATCAAAAGTGAACTGAATAACCAAAGTATCGATGATAACTTTTTTATTAAAAAGTGTAATTAACTGAGTTTGACAGTTACCAATACAATCGTGAATATACTTTCCGAGCGTTAATATTTATAGCATAACTATTTCAGATTATTATGCAATGTATCTTTAAATTCTAAAATTTCCTATTTCAAAGACATATTCTGTTTGCTTTCTTTGTATTGGGAATCGTTTTGATAATAATATAATACGTACCTGAGCAAAGAGGTATAGTACATGTCTCATAGATAAGTCTTGCATCTTCAAAGACAAGGCACTTAGGTGTTTCGGCTCCGTCAATTTGTCTAAAAATATACTATGTGCATATAGTTAATGATTTTCATGATTATGATCTTTTGTTTTGTACTCACCTGAAAATAATCTTATATATTTCCATCAAATAACTAACTCATTTGTTTGTTTTGCATTTTTTTCATTGAATTTCAGTTTTTACATTTGTGATGGAAGGATTTGTTATATTATGGCACTAATCCAATTCCTATTTTTAGAAAATGAACTGTTGTAACAGTTTTGATAAGCCGATTGGTTTAAATAATATAGATTATGAGTCAAATGATTTATACAAAAGCTGGTCCCGTTACGTATGGAATCTTTTATTCACTTATGAATTAAACAAACGTTAGATTCATCATAAAATCATGAGTTATGTAATCAAATGCAAATTTTAATATAATACTATGACTAGTGAGTACCGTTATGCAGAGAACGCACGGCATTATAGATAAATCTTACTAAACTAATTGCTCGTATTGAATACACATATATATTGACATATATAGGTTCAGTATACAATATCTAATGAAACAGATATTAACTACAGGGTTAATATGCATTCGTAAGGGTATTATATATAGTTGGTGATTCAGTGAAACACGTTCTCATATATGTGAATCTAATTGTAGGCATTTTTATTTTCACTATATGTCCTTCAGGATAAACACATAAAATGAAATAATCAAACAAAGGCATGTTGAATGATGTTAAATAACATGTTTCTAAATAAACGTGTCAAACTTGATTCACATAACGAGTTCCTTCATTAAATAGTCAAACTTGTAATGGCATTCGACTACTACAACGCAAACATCATGTATATACATTCTTGATAAAAATGATAGATGTACATATGAACCATCATATTCGAATTTGAAAGCGACGTAATTTTAACCCACTCAGCAAGACGTCCACGGACGTTGAGCGGACTTCCTACTTTGGGCCCGTATGAAAGTTTTCCGGACGTCCTTATTCGTCGCGGACGTAGAAAAGACGTAGCATCGACGTCGCGTCCGAATCGGACGTACCAATTACGTTCTACAGACGCCGGGACGTAAAAGGACATCCGGAAAACTTTCCTACGGGCCCAAAGTAGGTCGTCCTCTCGACGTCACGTCCGAATGCGACGTACTATGGACGACCTTTGCCGAGTGGGCACTGAACAAATATCCTAAATCGAAATTCTCATTTCTTCGAGGAGTATTCGCAATGATAAATTATAATAAGTAAATCTGTAAGTTGGTCGTTTAGTGTGGTCCTTATAACGTCGAATCGCGTCCCAAAAAGAATACAATGTCCTTACAATGTAATACTGCGACGTAACGGGTACGTCATTTTTACAACATCACAATGACGACTTTAAAACACGTCGAAGCAACGTCTGATTTACAACTGTGATCGGATGTCTTAATACGTTACGCTATGAAACTATGTTGGTAAGACGTCATTTAAAGCAAATAATGGGACGTATCATATTTACATCGTAGCCACGTTCCATGTGCGTCGCAGACGCCGGGACGTTAAACGACGTGATGAGGACGTTTGTTGGAGGATGTTTGCCGAGTGATTTACATCTCACCTGCAATGATTGGCGAGATCATGCCATGTCGAGTCAGGAAACTGATCAAGCGTGAAACTAGGGGCCAAATAGTGATACTTGAACCATGTCAAACATGGTTTACCAGTGTGAGAAACTGAAAGGTTGCCGACATAACCCTCTCCTTGCGCCAGACATTGATCTGCATTTGTTTTGCAAATGTGTAAGATTTGGATTGATTGCAAAACAAAGGTAAAACAAATGATGTTTTTTTACTAAAATTTATCCATTAATTATCAGTTATATATAATACACTGACAAAACCTGATTTATATTTAACAACATTTGCAAAAGTTTACAAATACAAAACGTTACAGTTTTACATCATTAAACATTCATGAAAATAAATTGGCATCGAGAGATTATTCAAATACATGCATGAGTACATATGAAAAAAGTCCGGACGTTATATTACTAATTACTAATTAACTAATTAATTTAATTAATAATTAATTTATTAATTAATCAATTAATTAAATTAATAGTCTTCATATGCAGGCTCTGCGATTGGGATATTTTACCGATTCAAGAACTCACTAGGGGGAAATTCTACAGTGATATGGTAAAACATACTATGTCATTTTCAAACATGTTCCAAACATTTTCTTCGGGGCAGAATGCATTTACGAGGTTTTATCTGGTTCTATTTATGTTATTCATGCACCCAGGTTAAGAACTAAATGTACGACTATCCGCTATGGAAAATCTTCTATAGCACACATTATTCTAATAAATGCAAGTTTACGACAACGTTTTGGTCGTTTTTCACATGTGGCTTAGGAGGTTTTAAAAGATCACTGCGTTAAATGTGACGTTTACTATGACACCAATTTACGTTTATGTAATGGGCCTTATCATGAAATTCTAAATTTGCTCATTACCATTAAGCTTATATTTTTGAAAAATAACTCACTAGACTCGCAGTATGTTCCGAAATATCCATAAGGGCACACACAGACAAATGCAGAAGCTCCATGTCTCTCACATAATCCTTCATTCAGGCATGGGTTTGGATAGCATGGATCCTGATCTGAATGGAATCGCAATAAATAAGTTACTGCATTCACATAACATGTAAACGAGAGACCTTGGTGATCTACTCATCTACTGTTGTTAATAGGTATATAGGAATGCCTTGCTACTGTATGCTTCATTCATCAACTCATGTGGGTTATTAGCGGTATGTTAATATGAGAGGGTTGCCTACAGAAAGGTATTAATTGTGTTAATGATAATTTTGTAAAGAATCTTTAACTTTTGACCTAGTCGATAAATCGCAAGCTATATCCGCTTTTTTATTATAAAGCTTAAGGATAGCTCGTTATTATACCGCATACAAAACAGTAAGTATCATTAATGTCGTAAAATAGAAAAATGTAGTTAAGGCCGATTATTATTTTTACACTGTAGGCTTATTTAAAATGAATTTCTATAAACCTCTTTTACATAATCCTTTCATTTAGGTACGGGTTCAGAAAGCATGGATCCTGCTCTGAAAGGGTGTCATTGTAATCTTTATGTTTATCTTTGCTTTTTTCTCATGATCCTTTATTCAGGCATGGGTTCTGATAGCATGGATCCTGGTCTGAGAAGGTGTCAATGTAATCTTTATGTTTATCTCTGATTTGTTCATATTGTATCATACTATTCATATATAAAACTTCTCCTTTTATCAGCATTTATCCTTTATTGTGATATTTGGTTGAATGGTCATGTAATGAGATTAAATCAATATATCCTAAATACTAAAATCTCAGCGAAATCCCATTTGTTGGCATATTTTAACCTAGGAAAGTCAACAACTGTTATTGAATGGTTAGAACATTAAACCACATAAGATTTAAATAACTATTAATACATGTAAGGTAAGAACAATTATCGACAATTTTTAATGAACCTTTATATAAGCTAAATAGAGTGGTCAATCATTATCACAGCTTTGCAATATGATATATATCCAATATTACTGAGTCTATAAATTGTATAGCTATCGCACAAATTTACGACCAGGACCAGTTAGCACATAAACCGTGTTAACACAAACAAAACACACGAACATGAAATATCTAAACCTCAAACGCAACATTTGTATAAAATACATATTTGCCAATTCAGTTCATGCAACATCATTCTTTTAAGCATTTTAGGAGCTTTATTGTGAACGTGGCCTTAGATATGAATACCTTCACATTGGGGTATGTTACATAATTCAATGTTAAGCACTTGATTGATCACTACAGCACAATACGGCCCCTCTGGATCGTCCAATGGATTTCTAGAAATAAATCATGGTCAATATTAGAACGTGTTCTGAAACATGTTTACCTCTATTGTACGAGTTATTGCGAATCTACCAATTGATGTCAGCACAATTCTTATGCCAACATAACTTAAATATAAAGTCTAAAAGAGCTATTAACAATTATGAATCTTAATTTTAATGTATAGACTGCAGATAAGCTATTAACAATTATGAATCTCAGTTTTAATGTATAGACTGCAAATAAATACATATAAGATCTGCTACCCTTGGGCGGGTATGACATAACATTAAGCATTGCTATACATAGGTAATATTTGTACTCTGTACCTAGACAACCTGTCACTAGACTACATGTCACTAAAGATGCATGGCAATATCATGCCGCGATAAGCGATAGCGCCAGGAATTAGCCACTCTGTATTTTTTGGCTCTGCAGAATTTTGAAAACAACATTATTATGATTATTCAAATTATGACTATTTTCATACCTGCATTTGTTCCCTAGATTTTCAAACGACGAATCTGGAAAGTTGTGGAGACCGTCGACCATAGGATGATAGAGTGGCTGCACTCCATTTTCTATATTTTCCTCATTCTGAGACAACAGTGTTTCCCATCGATAGCAATGCCTTCCAGAAACACTTCTAGCTATGTTGCCATTATATTGCTTTCCGTTTCTCACACATTCCTTAACCTCCTTATCTAAAAATGGGCAAATGTGTGGATAAGCAGTAAAAATTTATGACTGCTGTCAACGATTATTTTGCCTAGATATAGACAAAATGCGCATGTACATGAACACGCAGCTTCAGTTTTCATGTTTATGTTATTATACCAACAATTTCTATAAACGTAATGAAATATGTTGTATAGAATTGATATGATATGGCTGTTATTTACGGATGACTTTCAGTGTGGAAACAATGTTGCCATATATTTATAATAAATAAATGTTTATAGTTGTGGTATGACATTGGCCAAGGCGATTGATGCGTTTAAACTCAGCCCAAATAAATATTTGAGAAACGTTGCCTTTATTGCTTCACAAAACTAAAACAGATATAATAAATTTAAATATTTGCTCAATAAAATTAAGCAAAATAAATATACTGCTAAACTATCCAAACAATCGAGATATGCATTACATGTTATATGCAGAATGTTTGAATGTTTTAAAAGATGAAAAAAAAATATCAAAACTATACAAAATCATACCTGAGCATACTGGTAATGTACAAGCTTCTATGTCGAGCTCAAGAAAGTTGTTTTTAAACACAAAACATTCCGCCAGATCGTATTGTCTAACAAATCTTTAACAAATTTTAATATGTACCATCACACTTGCTTTAAATGTAATTTCACAGGATTATCATGTATCACAAGATGTTATATTTATGATTGGCATGGAATATATATCGAGTTTTGAGTCATATTCTAGCCAAATATGGCTAAGAACTTAAAGAACTTAAATATAGAGTATACATAATGTGGTTGCTTCATAGATACCAATTGGAAATATAATCTCACAGTAATGTCCAAAAAACGAAACATGTTGAAAAAAATTTACCAAAAATGTGACCAATTCCATCATATTATTTACCTGCAATAATTTGAGACTTCCTTCCAAGATGTTTCCGGTGCCTGGAATATATTGAGCGTAATCTCAGGATGATATTTGTGTAGTGATCCCCAGGTAATGCATGTTTTTCCTGATGACGTCACAGATAATTGCCCTCGATAATAAGTCCCAGAGACGAAGCAGTCATCTGACAATTATAGATTATAGAACACTCTTAGTAAATGTTTATACAAACTAATTGTATTCGAAATTCACATGCATTGCATGTTCCTACCAGTTCTCAAGTATACAGACTATAGCAATTAAGCCGTATTAAGTTGGTATGTTGGGTATTGCATTATAATTGTCAAGGTTTGTGGACATCCCTTTCTTGTACTGATTTGCATTTTATTCGAACAAATTTTCTTTTTCTTGAATTTATTTTATATTACTTTATAATTTTGAATATATACATATATGGCTTTTCAGGGGTGGGTGTCTGATTGCACTGATGTGCAAATATTTGCACCAAATTGTCATAGGGGACTGATACAGAATATAGCCATAGGAGAGTGATACAGAATACAGCCATAGGGGACTGGTGCAGAATATAGTCATAGGGGACTGATACAGAATATAGCCATAGGAGACTGATACAGAATATAGCCATAGTGGACTGGTGCAGAATATAGTCTTAGGGGACTGATACAGAATATAGCTATAGGGGACTGATACAGAATACAGACATAGGGGACTGGTGCAGAATATAGTCATAGGGGACTGATACAGAATATAGCCATAGGGGACTGGTGCAGAATACATACATAGGGGACTGATACAGAATATAGCCATAGGGGACTGATACAGAATACAGACATAGGGGACTGATACAGAATATAGCCTTAAGGGACTGATACAGAATATAGCCATAATAAACACCTACGTGATTCACACATTGAACCATAGAAACCGTCATGGCAATCACACGTGAAAGTAGTTTGATCATCATTGACTGAACACGCGCCTTCATTGAAACATGGATTCGGAAGGCATGGGTTACCAGCTATAAGAGAATGTATGGAAAATTAATCTATTTAACATTATTTGAGATGATATTTCCTTTTGATTTCATTTTCATGTCAATTAATTATATACGTTGGTTGATTTGTTAGGAAATTGTAAAATATTCCAAAAATCTATACACTTTCCAAACAAACTGTATACACATTTCAACTTAGCCCAGCATTCGTTTTGTAATTTATATCTTTGTTTATCAAAAACATACAGCATAAGTACAAACTTATTTATTTTGTTCAAAGTGAAATCCATGGAAATGTGTCTTTACACGATCATAGTCCCAAGTAGGTTTCAAGCTACTTGTGTTACTAAAACAATTTATCGTCAAATCATGATCCTCTTCTATGTATAGAAAATAAAACATTGGATTCCAACTGTCAAACAAGTCAGGTATCGATTCAAGCTCGCAACGTTTAACTGAAGAATGGAGCTTTTACTTTGAGGAGAAAACATCATCACTTTATGCTGCACATCAATATGTTTTGCATAAAGCATGAGTTATAACAAATAGGCTTTTAAAAATCAGTATTCATGGTGTAATATAATGTTTTAGTACCGTCACATGCAGAGATATCGCAATATTCCTGCTGTCCGTCTAATATGAAACACCATGGACCATTGGGATCATTATCCGGGTTCCTATCAACAAAAGAACTTGTGTATTTGGGATGATTCAATAGATTTATGATACTCGTCCAAGTGTGTATATACTGAATGTATACTCACTGAGTACACATACACAATAACATGCGTAGCCAACTAGTACGCATAGCAACATAAATAGCAAATAGTTACCCGACATTTATTGAAGCATTTTGTATGTTATATCATTCGCAGTGTCTTTCTAATTAAAATAAACACCAATCACAACATGACACAAAAAGTTGATTCTAAACTCTATTTTCCCCGATGATTTCATAAACTATACTGGATATTTCTTAAGGTCCGAGAACATTATAACCCAATATAGGTTTCAACAACTAAACTATATTATTCAACAATTATTTAACCAATACAAAGAATAGTTTGTTAATATTAATTTCATATATGTTTATGTATACATACTAAATTGGAGCAAGTTCTATTGGCATATGAATATTGAATATTTACATATTTGTAAGATTACATAATGCATTAAAAACGTTACAATTTGTTGTCATTCAAACAATAGCGCTTGCTAATAAACTTACCGGCATTTTCTGTCAAGATCACGAAACGTCAAATCTGGAAAGTGATTAATATCATCAATCACATAGGTCATGTTGACATTGATCATTTCTATCCAAGGGATACACTCGTCTCCAGTTCTAGCAAAACTCCGTTGCCCGTCATACTGGTTGTTGTAAGAAACACATTCTCGAGGAAATTGATCTGCAATATGGTGAAGGATGTCGTAGGTAAAGCTATATACGGTAACTCAATAGAATAGGATTAACATCAGAAGGGTTCATACAAAAATGATATCATAGCTCACCTGGTAAAATAAACATGAACACCTTTTTGTTGATAATCGGTGATTATATTGTTGCTTTATGTTTGTATTATGCACTGTTAAGGGTTCTTCACAATATTTAAAACAGTATAATGTGTATCTGGCTAGATTTTCCGCATATAAATATATCACATACCTGAGTGTTTAAGAAATACCTCGCATATTGTTAATGGAATCTGTGCAAGCGAACCATCACTTAGAATGCTGAAATACCTATTGACAAAATACAATCATGAATATTTTGTTTAGCTGGGTATTTTCCAAATCTATCTGTTGAATATTGTAGGAAGAAATTATTCAGATTCCAATAAAGAAAAGAACATTTACCCACGTGCGGTACGTAAAGATCATTAAAGGACTTCTTAAGTGATTGTGCATCCCCAAGGTAATTGTCGAACGTGTCCAGAAAGTTTTATACGTAATACAATCCATTAGAAAATTGACGTTTAAAATGTTAATTGAATTATTTAATTAATTTGGCTATGTGTAATCTAAAAACTTATCAGGAGTACCCAGCGATTTAATCCGTGAACTATATGTTCTGCTGGCAAATCTTCCATACTGGCATTTTTAAACAGAATATATATGGAAATTTATGAATTGGTTTACTAAAAGAAATTAAAGTACATATGTTGAAGTCTACAAACATTATACACTTTGATTTCTGGAAATTTTGTAAAAAAACGCAAATACACACTGGATAAATAGTATCTTAACGTTTTGCAGACAAATTATTTTGAGCTCTCCCTGCTATATCTGAGCTCTATTTAGTTTCATTCTATGCTGCTTATGTATACGGTTCATTACAAAATGATTCATATTAAATCAACTTCTATTTTTCTTAGGGTACTCCTGACTTATGAACGACGTATGTTCTACCTTCCAGTTGCTGGTGTAGGAAAGTCTATGGCTTTTCCATTGTGATTGCTTGAAACAGGTAAATAGTGAGAAGCTAGTGTGTGTTTTGATGTGGATAATCGTGGGTTTGGTATGTCATTCAATGCATACATGGTGAAACCCCGCAGTTCATCATCTAACAAAATAGAAAGGTTTCATGCAACATCGTGTTTAGTTGAAAAGCATGGCTTAAAATATATTGACATGGTAAGGTCCCTTTAAAATCCTTCTCATACGCAGATCTTCAGCATATTATTATGTTAAGTATTTTTAGTATCCGTGACTGTAATTTCCAAGATTGTTTTAGATTATCTTTATATTTTTAGATTCAATTTAGATTAGTAGAGTTGGTTATCAGACCTTTCGATCAAGCTTTGGATGAGACAAATCTAGGATTTTACATTTTACATCAATCCTGGTTGATATATGATATTTGCAAGGTACAAAACGGACCATTTTGTTAGCCACACACGATACAATGTATTTTTTGCAAATCCTTAAATTTTACTTTGATGCAACAATGCACGATATTCGTCAATATTTATGCACAAGCAATCAAGCAATACTCAACAACAAATATACAGGCCAGCAACAGTGATCCACAAGAACAATTGCACAACTAAATTGGTTTATTTTAAGTTACTAAACCCACTCCCTTTCGGTATTTTGAAATGCACTCAATATTGATGCATGATTTTACTAGATAAAATCCATTCAATCTGATCTCCCATACATACAGAGCGACCCCTTTCTATTTCCGTATGTTCTTAAGCAATTTTATTCAGCATTTGCATACACCTGTACTTAAAACGTGTTATACACGTATAACTTATTTTAAATAACTGTTTATCTGTATTTCTTGTGGAATACATATCCTGTTCATTTGTAATGCACTTTTCGTTTTATTTGATTAACATTCAATAAAGATACAAATAGGCAATTCATGTTATACGGAGGTGGTATTTTGTTAATTTATCAATTATTAAGCATACATTTAAGTACACATAAATGTATCATAAGATCTTTGATATTCTTTGAGTAAGCAAAAATATCAAAACGAAAAGAATAAAAAAAATTGTATACATCTTTCAATATCGAAAATAAAGGAATCATGAACCAAAGTGGCAACAGGTTGGAATCTGAAATTTACAATGCTGTAACCTTAATTCTTATCAGGTGAATTTCAATTTTAAATTTGTTAACCCTCTTCCTGAATATAACATATTTTACAATTGTTATTTGGCACCCCATGAATTAAAGATTAATGGTACGAAAAGATATGTTTCTATGATTTAATGCGAGTACAAAAATAGCATATTACCACAGCATTCGCTTCTGGCAACCAATACGACACCATACATGTTTGTCTCGAAACCAACATCTACTGTCCACCAGGGAAATATTTCATGTTTTGATTGGAAACAAAACCCCTCTGAAAGATTTTGATTGACATTTCCATCAACTGCCTTTTTAGCACCATGCTGCTTGGACGACCGATAAACGTCATTGTTTTGTAAATTTTCTATAAAATAAAATGAAATCGAACCTAGCTTCAACAAATTTAGACCATGGTGACATTAAACATTTTAATTTATTATATCACTTTCAAACCTAATACCAACTTGCATCAAACTAGATGTCAACTAGCATCAACAGTATCATATAGATGCGCATATGGTTTGAAAGTGGTCTGAATCTAGGTTTGAAGGTGGTTTGAAGCTAGGTTTGAGTGACCTTCCAATCAAATAAATGTTTTTGTTGTCAAAGCGACGAACTTTAAGGGTTTTAGGCTAGGTTTGAAGGTAGGTTTGATCAATTTTATCGCACCCTAATCAAAAATTTAATTATGATAATCCTCAGCTAACAAATAAACCTGGAGATCATAGAGCTTATTTACATTTAGCAATTAATATTAACCTAGCCTAGATATGATAGAGGAGTCTTGTTTTGGAAATCGTTACGGAGGGTTATGTGTAGGAAAAACGTAAATCATGTCAACTGGTTAACTAGAAACGGTTATCAAACCAATTATATTAATTACCACATCCGATGAGATCCCATTGGAGGGACGGAGCCCTGTTCCAAGCAATAGGGTAAAGCCAGATGAATTGGGAAATGATGTGACTTGTAGGCAGTATATTGACCACCTTAAATAAGAACATATGCACACGAATTTGTATATGAATTGTAGTAATAATGAAATAGGGGTTGTATCAGTAGATAAAATAAAGATAGTTTAAGACGCAATGGCATTATAGCTGAATATTCTTTTGATACTAATCCTATAAATTTTAGGTATAGTTGTTGTGAAACATATACAAACCTTTGTTTTGCGATCAACATTCCCTGTGAAATTATGCACATCACCATCAACCTCATACATTACTTGATCCCCCAAAGTTGTATAACCTGTAATTGTTGATACGATTATTTATAATTACCAAAGTAAGTACAGATTAAACTTTTGCATCAAAAACTGTTGATTCTCTCAAAGCATGATGTTGATAAAACCACATAGAATGTTCCAGTAAAATTGCACTTCGTATCATGCGACATTATAATTGTATGTTCGAATAATGGATATACTTTTAATACAGAAATGAATAATTCTTTACCTATTTGAAAAAGTGTAACCCACTCATTAGCATCCTGCCGCCCTCGTGTGATGATTCCGTCAATTAGGTGCATAGATAATAAATCAACCTGAAAAAGGGAAATAAAAAGGAAAGACGGATGTGCAGTTTGAGTGTCGCAGCTGTGAGAGCTCTTGTGAGAGCTGTAAGAATCAGCATTGCAAGGCATTGATCGTAACGTGAAATATATTTAAAAGACACCTTAGAATTTATTGTCATACTCAATTCAAACGATGGACATAGTGTGTGGTATGTTATGTTTGGTTACAAGTTAAAGACTAGCGTGTAAAATAGTCACATACAAAAAAGTGTTTTCATGTATCATTTTAATTCGTATACATTACTACACTCACTTTGATCCAGGGGTTTACGTCTTCATTAGAAGGTCTCCAGAATCCGAATAAATCATCACTGTAAATTGCATTCGATCTTGAATCCGACGCATGAAGGCCACTCAAACTAGATGACGATGTAAAACTCGTGTCAGGAAATCCGGATTTGATTGAGGAAAACAGATGTGCTTTGCATGTCTTGCGATTGTGGTTGCTTGTCTCTAACAATTATAAACAATAAACACAGTTTCGTAATGTTATGTCATATATCTGTAAATTTATTCGAAATAGTATGACTTAATTTCAATATTCAGTGCTCTCTCTCTCTCTCTGTAAAATTATATAATATAATAAACCTATCGATGTTTTGTTTGACAGCAATTAAATAAAAGTTGGCTTGGGTCTGAAAGCACAAATATAGAATTCAAAAAAATACATTTAAATTTACATTAGATTCTAATAGTTGATTTATTCTTTTAAAATAACAAATTGCCGGTGTATATTTATAAGACCAGAAGTGTACACACCTCCGCAGATATCAATTTCACACCGTTGAAGGTCAATCATACCATCATAGAATACAAAACAATTCGGAAGACTATACATAGCCTCAGCAACATTTCTGTAAATTTGTCATATATTTCTAAATGACATGCATTGAAAAACTATTCCAATATTCAAAGAAATATTGTTAAATATACAAGAAGCTCATGGGTAAATGAAACTCATTAAATGATATTAATTATTTTAAACTGTTATATCATATAATGGCCTAAATTATCGATAACTTTTTTTACAGATAAGTAACATCATTTAATAGTAAGGGCCTGGCTTTTCCCCATAACTAGCCATGTTTCGGATGTAAACCATTTTGGATTTGACAATAAAAGAACAAAAATACATGTATGGATAGAGCAAAACACACTAGCAAACAAACGTGCCGCATTCAAGGTTCTAACCTGCATTTATTGCCAAGGCTGTCCCATGTGTCATCGGGAAAACTATCAATCGTCAGCCCGCCTAATGCCTCTGGACTATATGTATGTACAACTCCCCAGGGAAGACATGGCCTCCCCGTCCAGGTCACTGATAGATCCCCCGTGTACGCCTCGCCCTCTCCAATACAATAGGTTGCTAATGAAAAGTATTTTTTAATTATTCATTTGTAGTGTGCAATGTGATTTATAGCCAATTCGAAGATATAAAACCAAAAGCAAAGCACGTACAAATGAGATTTTTTTATTTGAGATATATATGTTTCCTTTGAAATTTAACTTGTGTGATATTCACCTTATATATTTCCTTATGTTATATTGTATTAATATTTTATTTTAAAAATATATCATTGTACATTTACCTCTTAGTATTCTATACATTTTGAATTCAAAAATAAGTATTTGCATTTAAAGTGCATGTATACATTGATAAATTGAATTACTATAGCGCAATAATTAGTTTATAATATAAGTAGTTTATAATTTAATGATTTGAATATATTCGTGTTTGATGAAAAAAAATGAATTAAGTTGTATGGTTACTGAATGATGAAACACATTTAATTTCACAGAATAATTAGCATCTTATCATTTAGTAAGGTTTCTTATATTAGAAAACCTCAAATGTATACCAAAACATGTTATTAAACACTAGTAAAAGAAGTAGTAGAAGAAGATATAGTAAGCATAGGAGGTTTCCCATGATGTTTCTACCCGGCCAGTTTCCAGGTTTATATGATTATATTAGTATCATAGGATAATGATGATAGCATATGTTACCTATTTCACATCTGACTCCTGTAAAGCATACAGGGCAGTTGCAAAATAAGTGTCCATTATAGTTTATATTTATATATTTTTAGTATGATTATATTAGTATTATAGGATAATGATCAAAGCATATGTTACCTATTTCACATCTAACTCCTGTAAAGCCTACAGGACAGTTGCAAAATAAGTGTCCATTACTTTGCTCTTCACAAACACCACCATTTAGACACTGTAGGTCAATGTCACATAACTCATCTATTGTTTCAAATAATAGTTTGATATATAATATACGTAATATAATTATAATGATTCAAATGAACTATTTCAAAGTAAATATGTTTTTGATAGGAGAAATCAAACTGTGAAATTGTGAAAATGCTTGGCTTGTTTTACACAAACACAGCGTGTTGTCATTGTGTAAACAAGTATGTTTGCATTTTCACTTTTTAAGGTGTTAATTCATCACTTTACGTTATAACTGATCACAATTATTTGAAATACGTTTGCTTCAAAGAATAAAACAAAATGAACGAACTTTTCTCTGTGGAGACAAACTCAAATATATAAGGAAATGTCGAAAACGATCCCTTCGCAATGGATGTATATTATAGTTTCAGGGGTTTGAATCAGCTGTATTGTGCATTACACAAAATGTATCAATAGCAATCCATCTTTTTGATGGCGATCACACTCACAAATGCAAAGAGACAGTGAATACCTGAACATTCGGGAATGTGGCAAAATTGCCATGACAAAGTTTCAGCAAGGATGTCATATACAAAACACTGTGGTCCATCTCCATCATGAATTACATTCCTGTATAATGTATTTAATTCAATTGGGCACATAGAATTCTATAGAAACAACATTTATACAGCTATTCGTGTTTAATGATACTACTTTATCGGATTCTGACCGCCAAGAACTTTAACTAGATTAAGCGGAATTTATGCGCCCACCTTTACTATTATTATTATTAATAGCAAATACTATTTTTTAAAACAAATATTTTCATTTATATTTACAAACATATATATATAATCCATAGCTATCTGATGTATCATGAAGTGATTACATGCTATTCATTTGTTATATAAACTACATACTAAAATGCTTTACCTGCAAAAGTTTTCCGCCAATGCAAAATCTGTTTCCGGAAACAGTTCAATGTGTGAATACCAATGCAGAGACGGAATTACTCGTGGAATAAGATACTCGGCATGTGTCCAATGTAAACATGGAGCAATGATTACTGGGTGATTAGGAATGGTGTACTCAACTGTTGTTTCATAACCTCTGTATTGTTCGAACGATGGTTCGCAGTCATCTTTTTTGAACCAATATTTGTTCAAATTAATATTTATCAACATGTAAAAATGATGAAATCAAAATACCATTATTTATCTGAAATGTATTCTTGTATTCTACCTTTTCGAATAAGCATGTGCAAATAAATTGTTATATCAATAAATACCTGTTTGTGGACAGTATCGCACATTACATTCAGCAACTGTCGGCTCTTTATTGTCTAGCACAACACAGAATAAACCAGTATCATTATCATCCCTTTGCCTAAAACATATTTGTTCACGTAGTGTTTTTATTTCATCAAAAATATGCTTTGGGGGTTTTGATCAAAATATCATTCACCTTATTGAAATAGTTTAATGAATCTTCAAGCAATGTTTCATAGTCATTATGATTTCGCAACATCTCATAATTCAACCAAAGTTATCGAAGCTAATTTAATGATATATATATATATATATATTCAATTTGAAAGAGTATACTATATTAAAGTGTTTTTAAAGTTCATTGAAAACAAGAAGGTTCCTGAATATTCTTGACACAATAACACAATAGCATAACACAATAACATAAGATGCATAATTCATAAAGTCTATATTTTCAAAGTTTTTTTTCGTATTTTACATGACTTATTTGTACTCAGGAAACGCTAGTAAATCAAGATGTGCCCTTTACTTTACTAAAAAATCCAAATGGTTCGTGAAGTGAACAAGTGTAGAGCTCAATCGCTAACGCTACCAAACCGAACTTAATTTTACTTGCGAGTGTGTTGCTACATATTGCTACATAACGTTGCATTTTTGTTCAATGCGATGGATCTTGACTCTTCTTGAACCAATATCAAATATACATGCCATTACGTTCTAAAGTGTCATTAAGATCCTTGGCTATTTCCTTTTTCATAAGTCCCCATATGTGTATATCCCATAAACGAAATAACGGGCATTCTAGTGATGCCAGTCCTCTTAACAGGTTCTAGTGATGTCAGACCTCTTAAGGGGACCATTACTTAATATAGCCAGGCCCCTAATTGATAAGTTACCGGCAATAGTTTTCAGCCCGTATTTCGTCATAGAAGTAATCATCAAGTTCAAGGCCGAAGAAGAAGCTATGTAAATGCTCCCAACGCATGCAAGCGTTGCCAAATATGTCGTTGGCAATGTTTCCAAAATATTCACTAGATGAATCACGGCAAGCGAATTCTGTGAATGTGTATTGTATATGTGCATAATTTGAGTGATAAACCGCCAATAATAAGCCAATAAATCATAAAGCCAAATCTTGTGATGTTTTCAGTGTCGGGACATGCCTTTAACTTGTAATATAAATATTGTAATAGCGTACTGGATATTATATAATTATCAATATAATAGATAATAATGTTACAAATGAATTCCGCGTAAATCAAAGAAATGTATTCAGTGTAGTCGTTCAATTTTCAATGGTACCATTTTGGCCAAATGCAAGTGTATATGTCATGTTTACTACAGGTTCAATGAAAATGAAAACTAAAGCATATAATTTTATTTTCTTACATTATATTTACTTGTCAAAAATGGCTGAATAATATTTTATAAAATTCAAAGATGTAATCAGAAAGCAGCTTATAACATTATATACATATTTTAGTTTACTCAGACTGTATTGCTCACATATCAAAATGTAAATAATACAGATAAAAATGATTAATTCAAAGTAATATCAACTTTAAATTGCAGTTACAATTTTAATCAATTAATCAAGTCTTTATTAACAATGATATTATTCAAATTAGTTAGTGAATTAATTATCAACCAATTAAGCACTCATAATATATATTACTCACCTGCTTCACAGATAAATCCGAAATACTCAGGAGGACAAGCGCACCGAATGCCATTGCTTTCTTGAACACACGTGCCTCCGTTTACGCAAGGGTTAGAATAACATCCAAGGTCGACATCATCTAAAACAACATAAACATTAATTGTATTATATAAATTATACCTGGGTATCTTATTTGATGAAAATACGAGTCTACGTTTTGACAAGAATGAGTAAAACAGCCAATGTCGACAACATCTTAATGCAATATACACATCTTTGATTTAAATATATGTTTATGATGTTTTAATTGACACATGGTAGCATTGTTGTTATCATATTGTTCTAAATTTTATTTATTTTTCATTGTTAAATTTTTATATTTTATTCATACCCACCCCGACATGATGGAATATCACAATACTCAGCACCTATGACATCATTTTGGAGTGTAAAACACCATGGTCCGGCGATGTCTGAATCCGGATTTCTTCATGCAATAAAACATTACAAACTTATGAACATTGATTTACTATGACAGACAAATTTGATCCATTTAATACATGATAAATGCAAAAAAGATGTTGATTGAATAGCTGGAATCTTTGAAATGTTCGGATTGAAATGTTCAGATCATCATAATGTCTGTCTGATGTTAAAATATAGCATATATATGTCTCGAAAGTAAGATTTATAAAGTACAATGCAATAATGGTATGGAAATAATGACATAATATGCATTTCAAAGCAGCCTCACTCTTTGTTGCCTGATTTATATTCTAACCTGCATTTATTGCCGACGCTATCCCAAGAATCAGCTTTGAAGAAGTCAATGTTGTGCAGGTAGTCAATGCCTTGGAATTCAGTAGCTTCTTCCCATCGCATACATCTGGCCCCTGACAAACTGTGCGATACGACTCCAATGTATGTATTATCAAATACACAGTCAAATTCTGCAATAGAAGATTTGGTCATTAATCGTCATCACTTGTGAAATAGTGTCAATGGTAAGTAAATGCTTAACATTACTTTTGAAATAATCAACTAAACAATTCGTTGGTCAGCAACATTGTTTTTCCTCGACAATGTAATTGAAACCATGTTTAAGCATTCAGTTACATCCGGTTAGTTATTTAATAAACGCTGTATATCTAACTCTAAATAGTGTTAATCTTAATCAGTAAGATAATATTATTCAGCAATTCCAAATAACGGTATTGAAACAGAACATACATACACTTATCCACTTTAGGTAGCCACCTAATAGTATGCAATTTTTTAATCAAATATAACACACAAACCCTATAATGAACAAACTCATTTTAGATTACCTGATAGGGTAACTGTAGTTGGTATTACAGTATCAGTCGGTGTTACATAAGCACTAGTTGTATCTCTATTTGCGGTCATCGAAGATGAATCTGACAACACAAACGTTTAAACTTATTTTATGTTATTTATTTATCTATGTTTGATATACTTAAGTTTTGTATATACATATTTTCCAGAAATATTGCAATTGTTGAGACATATAGGTGTCAGCTCTTTGCTAAAGAAAACCATTGTTCGACAATAAAATCTTACTCTACGATTGCGTTTAATATTGTTTCTTTGGTAAAAGCTTCTTTATCCAATTGAGTGGTTTAACAAATATAGATATCTCGAATTTCCAAACATTCATATGTAAACACAAAACCAATTAACCTGTTTTACCTGAGCTTGGTATACTAGTATATGTCACCGTAGATAAGCGAGAATATATTTCAATAGGTTCTGTAGTACTGATACCATTTTCAACCTCGTTCAATTCGTTAGCTGAGTTATCTAACACATGTATATATCAAACAAATATTATTGATATGCCAACCCTGATACTATTCACATTCGTGACTCAAATGGTCGAACTTAAATTTTTCAAAATAGTTTGCAAGGTTTCTTTATCTCTTTACATTGTTAAACATTATCTTATCCGTTCTTTAAGAACCAAATAGTTCTCACGCATTGAATATTTGTACTTTTACATCAATTTGCTAAAAATATATTTAAATCATTTAAAACGTACATTGTATATTTACACTTACTATATAATTTAAATTATGTTTATGTTGAAAACAGAAGTATACTCACCTTTTGACCCTTTATCGAGGAATACAAGAGTTAGAAGTATAATCAATGTGAAGGCAAAAATGCCCCCAACAGCTACACCTAATTTTAGCTTATAAGCTCCCATCTTACTAAGGGCTAAACCATTAGTGAAGATATAATTTAGAACAATAATATGTTTGTGTTATCAGTAGCGTCCTGCATATTTCTTATAAGCCGATGTTTTTTTTTGCAGACGCGCAGCCAAATAAGTGGTTTCTGTTATGGCAACAAAGGGCAATGACATGACAGAAAACCCAATTTTTTTTCTCGCAAAGTATAAAAAATGTTGTAGGGCATTGCCTTACAGTTGATTATTTTCTGTTTGTTTTATCTGTATCATGTCTTTTGACGCATACAAATACTAGAGACAAACCGGCTAAATAATTGAATTGGTAATCATAGCGGGGACACCTTGATAATTAAATAGATGTAGAACAAAACAAAATCAGTCATCCGCATAATTCATTCAAAACAACAATGGTACACCAGCCTTATCTGATATTCATCGATACAAAAACGTTTGGCAATATGTGATTATTTATCAGTCAATACACAATACCAAAAAGCCATTGCGTGACTTAAAGTTGGACTTGTTTAAATACATTTATTTAAAAGTGAACAATTTAAGAAACAAAGTAGCTTCACATTTTACGTTATTATACTATAACCAAATGTTAATATTAGCTGATTGATATTTGAGATTAGACAGAATGACTTAAATAAAAAGTGAATTTCAAAATTCATCATTTATGCTATAAGCCTGCAATGAAACACAATTAGCTCGATTTTGGAGAAAAAACAGGCCAAAATGACAGGCCAACATCTTTGTGGTAAGGCAATGGGAGAATCAATGCTTTATTACAATTCCATGTTTGTGCCCATTCAAGTGTAAGAGGTTGATATGTTTAGTTTACATGATGAACATCCAGGGACACAAACATGACCTCATGACCTCATATACAAATCAGAAACTACCCACATGCAATTGATTAAGAAATAAAAAATAAAAAAAATGACATGCCTTAGTAATGGTTTTGCTAGTTGATTTTAAGAAAACCAATTACTGAATGTTTGCATAACCAAATATACGAATATTGCTAAATTTTTGTTCACCAATCCATCAATCAATATTCATCAAGAGTGCAATTGTTTGTGCCAATAGATTCATTCGATTGACTGATTTTTCTTTGTTCGGCAATAATTAAACAACTACGGTGATGGACTGTACGACCATTGTCATGTTATTGTTTAGTGGGTTTGATTCTTTTTATGCCTGAATGCGTATGACGCAAAACAACAAATTATAAACTAATAATTACATTGAAATGCACTGCAAACATTTTGAGATGATTTGTTACTGCTAAATGATAAAACGGTTAATATGTCTGTGATTTTCCTGAGTTGTCATATGCCAAACCAACATTATGATTTAAGAAATATTTGATATTACGAATGCAGAATGAAGCAGAGTGCCTAATACGCGCGACTTTAAACCCCAATTAAGGCCCTGATATTATAAATTGAGTGTAATTCTCATTGTCACTTGCGACCTCGCTGTGTTCATGTAGGACTTTTAAATGAATAATCCTTTCGTCCCTTGCGATTTCATAGATTTGTGATAGCATTGGCACAACCTGCACAACCGATAGAAATCAACGCAATATTTTCTTATTGAGAAAATCGTGGCCTCGTTGGCACATGACTAGACGCGTTTATTGTCACACATAACGATTATTATTGTAAATCACAATTAGCATTGAATAATGCAAACTTCAATTAATAGTAAAATGTTCCTAACAATGCTAGTAAATGTTATTTCTAATTCGGCTTTAAGCCATTTCATGAAATCAGGGCCTAAAGTTGGTATTATATATTATATTCACTGGAATCATGGGAATGTATAAAAAATGATGTACCGAAAGAACTTTGCAGAATTTATTATAGATATATGTAACATAGTGAACAGTGACATTTAGACAAATCTTATATTTTATCATTTAATCTCTTATTTATTCAAATATGACATGCATTTTTATAGTCTATAAATTAACAATTCTTATGGATTCTGACACCAAAATTAAATAATTCTATTAATCACATTGAACATTATTCATGGAAGGTCGCATATTTTGATACTAATTGTAAATTACTGAAATATATTTACATCTTCAAGCACATGATATAAGAAGGATTACTCATTTATGTGCCTTTTGAATTCGTGTTCGTAGGTAGTTGTACATCTGTAACTGCGTCATCCGTTGTTAGTTAGGCACTTCTCCATTCAGTTTTTTATGTCATGCAAAGTGATTTTTATCCTTATGATTGTTGCACCAGGGTATTGCATTTCCTCTATATCTATGTTGTTGATATCACTCCAGATGTGCTAATCGGCCGTCAACTATTACCTCAAATGTCCAAAATGAAAAACATATATTGTGTTATATGAATATGACTATAACCCACAAAGTACACAATCATAGCGATAACACACATGTACTTAGCTATGTGAATAAACAGGAACGTGTTTTGAATTATAGAAATAACATTTCAAAATATAAATTTTAATCGACTCGTTCGATGTTTATGCCGTGACGAGCAATATTCTAAATAAATATGACATCAATAATATAAGTATATACATGATTTTAACAATTTGATTCTGAGACGTTGTCTGAGACAAGAAATAGTTGCAAGTACGATTCACATTTCTAGTCATCAATAGGCTAATTATAAGGATATGAGATTGATATAGCGTTTGCATGGTAACTATTTCATGCTTGTTTATTCACTGAGTAGAACAATACCATTTGCAACAATACTCAAGTTGTTATCGATATAATGTAGTTTTTGTTTTATTATCTTACGTATATGATTTCAAATGTTTCATCAACTTTGCTTTAATAAACTTTGCTTTAATCAAATACGCATATAAACGTGTTGAATATAATAGCTGTTGAACTAGTAGAGAACATATTCTTCTATCTCGTCCTCAGTGATGAAGCGGACGTCCTTGTGATGAGCAGGACTGCACTCGCATCTAAATAAAGAAATATACTTGCTTAATATTGGTATGTCTTGTTCATCATGCCTTTGTTCAGAGATACCATATCATGCCTGTCAAATGAGTTATGGCATACATACGTACATGGGTAACACTTCAGTGACGAATGGCGGTGAAGAATGTTTGAGATGGAAAGATGTGTGTAACGACGACAACGTACATGGACTTGATCTATTGCTATTTTTGGAAGAATTTTTGGATGAGCTAGGTAACAAATGTAGGTAATATAAATCATTCTGATTATGATACATTTTACATTGAATTTAATTATGCGTTTTTGATTAATTCCATAATAGTCATGTTCGCGTAAAGTGTGTTTTTATATATTGCATAGTATTCATGGTTTCATTAGATTCGTTGTCTTCAAGGTCTATGTCGTTTTTTATTCTTTTACTATTTTATATAGTGAAGCGTAATCTGGCAATAAAGCCAGCGCAATATTATTTATATTATTTAAGATATTTTCCTAAATGTGCGCATGTATATTTTCAAAATTGCATTTTATATGTTAAACAAGATTACATCGATATAGTCCTTACCTATTTGGTAACCTATATCGAGATAGACAAAAGTAATGCCCAGCTTGTTTATTGCAATTGTCTTCCTTAGCTCAAAAAAATGTTTCGGCATGTACCCTATACCAATTGTCCATTTACCCTTATACCACTCTTATGCACAATGTTCAAGCCACAATTCCCTATTTGGTATATATATATTTTTTAAACGGGAAAAATACTTATAATACACTTATTTGTTGTATGTCGAATGTATACACAAATGTATAATGTATATAATTTCAAAGGAGATATGTAATAAATAATTCATTTTGTCGTATATATTTTAGGGTGATTTTTGATCTTGGACAAGGATGTTTTGTAATTGAAGACGGTGTATACTTTTAGCACAATTGTGATGTGCCAATATGTTGTGGTACGTTCTTTGAATATATTTCTTTTACAGAACAGATTTGCTAACATGTTATGTCATGAGAATCAAGAAACACATATAAACTTAAATTGGACTGCAAAATTAATGCAGTATCAGCAATTTCAACGATTTGATACTTTACGAATCCCTACATAAATGACCGATATGACAACTAGTACATTGTAGTTGTTAATAATGTTATGCATGTGAGGGTCAAATTAGCCCACTCCTGTATATAATATTACTCAGATATATGCTCTCGTTGATTGTATATGATAAAAGTATAAATTGTAGAGCTCAGTGGCCTAGACTAACTAGCGCAAAATAAATGGCCATATTATTATTATAATAATATTTACATGACTTGAATATATTATCAAGTAGAATCTAGTTATATTCAGAAGATGCTGTACTTCGCGCTTCGTTTATTGACCATATAATTAAGAATGAATTTTATTTGAGCCGGTATATTTTAGCGGCTATTTATCGTGTGGCCGTAATCATTAAATGCGATTCATGTTTAATAGATTGCTTTGTAAACGACTGTGCGGTCAACCAATGTCTTAACGGAGCAGCATGCGAGGATGGAATTGATCAGTTTTCATTACGCCTTTATTTGTTAATGCATTCATTAACATTCAAGAGTACCTTTAAAACGACTGCATCGTGATATGTAAATGCATTTTGTTACCTATTAGATGTCTTTGCACACCTCTGTGCGGTCAACAATGCGTGAATGGCTATAATAAGTTTCATTATGCCTTTATATGGTAATACATTCACTACCTTTAAGAGTTCCTTTAAAATGACTGCATCGTGATATGTAAATGCATTTCGTTGCTTATAAGATTTGTTTTTGCAAACGACTGTGTCTTAACGGAGCAACAGGCGTGGATGGCTATGATATGGATGCGCAAACGGATATCGAGGAATATATTGTGAAGCAGGTCTTTATTTATTTTTATTGTTTATAATTTAAAGCCTAAACTTTATTACAACGGCAATGAAATCAGATTTTTGGGATATGATGAGAATCAATCGCATTTCTGTAAATCGGTATCACGGGGTGGTTCGAGAGACTTTTAAGTTGTGTCGATGAACTTCGCGCCGGGTTCGGGATTGATCAGGTAGGGAAAGTAGATTGCCTAGATATACTGAGGCATTTTTCTTCAGGCATTTGTATACCCAGACGAGAATCTTGAATTCGATTCTAGCACGGATCGGCAACCACTGCAGCTCTCGAAATGCGTCGAAAATCCTATCGAATTTTCGGCGTTTGGTCACAAATCGTGCACATATATTCTGGATTTTCTGTAATTTGTTCATAAGAACATCTGGAATACAGTGGAGAAGGTCATTGCAATAATCAAATTTTGATAAAATGAGGGAAACTACGAGTGTTGTTGCAGTTGTGAAGGTCAGGCACCAATAAATATTTATAATGGGTTTGTGTTGAGAATGTTTTCAACGTTATCTTAAACAAATGTAATGTGTGTTTTGTTTAATTTATTATTAATTATTTCAAAAACGTGTGTTATGTCAATAGCGATTATATTTTTAGTCGATTTAATTAACAAACTCAAGCCAGAATAATGCCTTTTTAAATGAAGTGTTGAATCTAATTTGATATCATCAACACATCTAGTTCAAAATAAGGACAAACATATAACTGTGGTAATAAAACTCAAGTGACTTGTACTCGACAAGTCGGTTATCTATTACATCATAAAATGTTCTTCACAACCAAATACAAAATAAACTTATATCTTTAAATGTCAGATGTTGAATTATATATAATTTATGTGTAAAGTTTTATTTATAGAATATTTATAGAATTTGTATAAATTGAACCGCATTTTGAGTTTGCATATATCCTGTTTATATGCAATGTGTGAATAAGTTAAGTAATATCTTTTCGAATTTTAATAGAGCATGTATATTGTTTATCGTCCCCAGTGCCGTTCATTAAAATATGTAATAATAACCATCATAAGCTGTAGACTTAGATGATGATGCAACTTATGTTTCATTGGGGTTTATTTTCAAATTGCTCCATATGGGCTCTAGGCCATGGCATACGCCCCGGTTGAAAATGTCAAACAATCGTTAACAACATTTGTACATAAAACACGATAAAACAACGCTTTATGATATACATTCAACATCACGTTAAAAAGGATATGACCTAGGTGTCAATAATATGCGAAATGTATATGATATATTCGCTATATTATATTTTCGCTATATAAACCACTCATAAATTTACCTCTTAAAACAACAATTAAATCGCTTGAACCATTATACACGGAACCCTTCAGATGTAGATTAAATTGATCATATAACTGATGTTTTACGATACCCTCAAAGTGTCAATAGTCATTTGCAGTTAGCACTTACTACAGAAAGAGACACTAAATAACCATATGTTCAAAAATGATATTGCTTTATTTAGTTTATACTGTTATACGATTAAACTTTGACTAAATTGTTGGATATGCTGTTTAGTATTAAACTGTTTTTGTATTAAACTATTGCTTTGCAAGAAAAAAAAACATTAAACATAAAAAAGAAACGCTGGAATTCTACTAGCAATAAGATGTTATGTTTACGTCTCCTTCTATGTTCGTTTGGTGCTCTTATCATGGCACATTGACATAATTCTATCAATGCTCTATTCAGACCATGTGCATGGTCTTGTAAAAATTAAAACTCACCACAGCGAAACAAATTTATACGTCATACAATAACCACTTCAGAAATCTAAGAAACACACTTCTTACATTAAACTACACTATAATTGGAAGTCTAAAAATGGCAACTACAGAACTGCATTGGTTTGATTACACGCTATTCTCGCTTTCACTTGTTGTTCCATTAGTGATTGGAGTATTCTTCTTTTTCCATGGAGGAAGACAGCGAACAACGAAAGGTGGGGTCACATAATGAATTCACATAAAATATTCTGATTTTGGCACCTAAAATTATACAAATCTTACTAAATGGTTGTCGGTATCAAATCAAACATCGCTGTGTTTGCTGTGACATTTGATAAACGGTTGCAAAATATATCTTATGATTACTGAAAAATAACATTTCACGTTAAAAAAATAAGAAAGCCGAACGTTTTTTTTTCAAAGTATTTTTGGTGTGTCATGATGCCACAAAATGCAATAGTTTCTATGAACATATCAAATTGTTCTTGCACAACATGTTTTTATGGACTTTTGAAATGATGTTTATAATAATGTCATAAAATAGTGTCTATGTAATGTTCATCAACAATCGTGCTGATAAATTTAGAAGATATGATGCATGGTAATATACACAATGCAACAAAACAAACGCTCCAGAACATATACGGGGTGCATTTTGATATACTATGTTAAGAATCAACGGACTTAATGTGAATGCGGTCCCTTCTTTATTTTGAAATAATAATAATACAGAATCTGTGAGCTGTCGAGACAAAACCAATACATCCCTCCCCATCTTACAGTTACAAGTTAACCAGTGTGAATACTTCACCCTTACATAGTCTATTGATCATAACGCTACAATAGTGAGCATAGGGTTACCCGACACAAGGCAATAGAGTCTGTCGTGCGCATTCCATGGGCCAGTCTAAAAGCCTCTAATAGTGTGTATGGTCGCCCTCCAGCTCGTATACCGCTGTGGCTCGACGTGGCATAGAATTCAAAAGACGGTT
>LQRL01151987.1:55297-71005 GCA_001703475.1 Hydroides elegans
ATAAAGTGTCATTAGGATCCTTGGCTATTTCCTTTTTCATAAGTCCCCATATGTGTATATCCCATAAACGAAATAACGGGCATTCTAGTGATGTCAGTCCTCTTAACAGGTTCTAGTGATGTCAGACCTCTTAAGAGGACCATTACTTAATATAGCCAGGCCCTTAATTGATAAGTTACCGGCAATAGTTTTCAGCCCGTATTTCGTCATAGAAGTAATCATCAAGTTCAAGGCCGAAGAAGAAGCTATGTAAATGCTCCCAACGCATGCAAGCGTTGCCAAATATGTCGTTGGCAATGTTTCCAAAATATTCACTAGATGAATCACGGCAAGCGAATTCTGTGAATGTGTATTGTATATGTGCATATAAATAAAGCATAAATCCAAATCTTGTGATGCTTTCAGTGTCGGGACATGCCTTTAACTTGTAATATAAATATTGTAATAGCGTACTTGATATTAAATAATAATCAATATAATAGATAATAATGTTACAAATGAATTCCGCGTTAATCAAAGAAATGTATTTAGTGTAGTCGTTCAATTCTCAATTGCACCATTTTGGCCAAATGCAAGTGTATATGTCATGTTTACTACAGTTTCAATGAAAATGAAAACTAAAGCACATAATTTTATTTTCTTACATTATATTTACTTGTCAAAATTGACTGAATAATATTTTATAAAATTCAAAGATGTAATCAGAAGGCAGCTTATAACATTATATACATATTTTAGTTTACTCAGACTGTATTGCTCACATATCAAAATGTAAACAATAAAGACAAATATGATTAATTCAAAGTAATATCAACTTCTAATTGCAGTTACAATTTTAATCAATTAATCAAGTCTTTATTAACAATGATATTATTCAAATTAGTTAGTGAATTAATTATGAAATAATTAAGGACTCATAATATATATATTACTCACCTGCTTCACAGATAAATCCGAAATACTCAGGAGGACAAGCGCACCGAATGCCATTGCTTTCTTGAACACACGTGCCTCCGTTTACGCAAGGGTTAGAATAACATCCAAGGTCGACATCATCTAAAACAACATAAACATTGATTTTATTATATAAATTATACCTGGGTATCTTATTTGATGAAAACACGAGTCTACGTTTTGACAAAAATGAGTAAAACAGCCAATGTCGACAACATCTTAATGAAATATGCACATCTTTGATTTATTTATATGTTTATGATGTTTTAATTGACATATGGTAGCATTGTTGTTATCATATTGTTCTAAATTTAATTTTGTTTCATTATTAATTGTTATATTTTATTGGTATACATTTTTATATATGTATGTTATGTTATTTTATACATGATTTTGTCAGTATAGTCAATTTCATAAAGTAACTAACGCTAACACATCTTAATGCAATATATACACCTTTGATTTATATATATGTTTATGATGTTTTAATTGACATATGGTAGCATTGTTGTTATCATATTGTTCTAATTTTTTTTTATTGTTAAATTTTTATATTTTATTGGTATACATATTTATATATGTATGTTATGTGTTTTATACACGATTTTATCATTATAGACAATTTTATAAAGTGACTAACGCAAAGGTTAAATGTCCTTTTTTACTGGTATAAGATGTGACATATATCTATTTCAAATGACACAATCTAATCATATTATTAATCATAACTAGAATGTTGCGTGATAAACCAATGCAAATGTGCATGGTGTTATTTTTATAAATTTTTGGATTAGGATAATGAATTAAATATTCCGGAAAATAACTCCTGTTGCCTAAACTAAGCTTTTCATTGACTGGTATTACACTTCATATAAAATACCCACCCCGACATGATGGAATATCACAATACTCAGCACCTATGACATCATTTTGGAGTGTAAAACACCATGGTCCGGCGTTGTCTGAATCCGGATTTCTTCGTGCAATAACATATTACAAAATTATGAACATTGATTTACTATGGCAAACAAACTTGATCCATTTGATACATGATAAATGCAAAAAGGTGTTGATTGAATAACAGGGATATTTCAAATGTTCAGATTGAAATGCTCAGATCAGCATAATGTCTGCCTGATGTTAAAATATAGCATATATATGTCTCGAAAGTAAGATATATAAAGTACAAAGCAATAATGGTATGGAAATAATGACATAATATGCATTTCAAAGCAGCCTCACTCTTTGTTGCCTGATTTATATTCTAACCTGCATTTATTGCCGAGGCTATCCCAAGAATCAGCTTTGAAGAAGTCAATGTTGTGCAGGTAGTCAATGCCTTGGAAATCAGTAGCTTCTTCCCATCGCATACATCTGGCCCCTGACAAACTGTGCGATACGACTCCAATGTATGTATTATCAAATACACAGTCAAATTCTGCAATAGAAGATTTGGTCATTAATCGCCATTACTTGTGAAATAGGTAAGTAAATGCTTAACATTACTTTTGAAATAATCAACTAAACAATTTGTTGGTCAGCAACTTTTTTTCCTCGACTTAAATATGTAATTGAAACCATGTTTAAGCATTCAATTATATCCGGTTAGTTATGTAATAAACGCAGTATATCTAACTCTAAATAGTGTTAATCTTAATCAGTTAGATAATATTATTCAGCAATTCCAAATAAAGATATGGAAACAGAACATACAGACACTTATCCACTTTAGGTAACCACCTAATAGTATGCACTTTTTTAATCAAATATAACACACACACACACACCCAATAATAAGCAAACTCATTTTAGATTACCTGATAGGGTAACTGTAGTTGGTATTACAGTATCAGTCGGTGTTACATAAGCACTGGTTGTATCTCTTTTTGCGGTCGTCGACGATGAATCTGATAACACACACGTTCAAACTTATTTTATGTTATTTGATTATCTATGTTTGCAATACTTTTAATAAGTTTTGTATATATATATTTTCCAGAAATATTGCAATTGTTGAGACATATAGGTGTCAGCTCTTTGCTAAAGAAAATCATTGCTCGACCATAAAATCTTACTCTACGATTACGTTTAATATTGTTTCTTGTGGTAAAAGCTTCTTTATCAAATCGAGTGGTTAAACGAATATAGATATCTCGAATTTCCAAACATTCATATGTAAACACAAAACCAATTAACTTGTTTTACCTGAGCTTGGCATACTATTATCTGTCACCGTAGATAAGCGAGAATATATTTCAATGTGTTCTGTAGTATTGATACCATCTTCAACCTCGTTATATTCGTTAGTTGAGTTATCTGACACGTGTATATATCGAACAAATATAATTGATATGCCAACCCTGATACTATTCACATTCGTGACTCAAATGGTCGATCTTTAATTTTTCAAAATAGTTTGCAAGGTTTCTTTATTTCTTTACAATGTTAAACATTATCTAATCCGTTCTTTAAGAACCAAATAGTTCTCACGCATAGAATATTTGTACTTTTACATCAATTTGCTTAAACATATATTTAAATGATTTAAAACGAACATTGTATATTTACACTTACTATATAATTAAAATTATGTTTATGTTGAAAACAGAAGTATACTCACCTTTTGACCCTTTATCGAGGAATACAAGAGTTAGAAGTATAATCACTGTGAAGGCAAAAATGCCCCCAACAGCTACACCTAATTTTAGCTTATAAGCTCCCATCTTACTAAGGGCTAAATCATTAGTGACGATATAATTTAGAACAATAATATGTGTGTGTTATCAGAAGTGTCCTGCATATTTCTTATAAGCCGATGTTTTTTTTTGCTGACGCGCAGCCTAATAAGTGGTTTCTGTTATGGCAACCAAGGGCAATGACATGACAGAAAACCTTATTTTTTCTCGCAAAGTATACAAAAATGTTGTAGGGCATTGCCTCAAAGTTGATTATTTTCTGTTTGTTTTATCTGTGTCATGTCTTTTGACGCATACAAATACTAGAGAAAAACCGGCTAAATAATTGAATTGGTAATCATAGCTGCGACACCTTGATAATTAAATAGATGTAGAACAAAACAAAATCAGTCATCCGCATAATTCATTCAAAACAACAATGGTACACCAGCCTTATATGATATTCATCGATACAAAAAACGTTTGGCAATATTTGGTTATTTATCAGTCAATACACAATACCAAGAAGCCAGTGCGTGACTTAAAGTAGGATTTATTTAAATACATGTATTTAAAAGTGAACCATTTAAGAAACATTCGATTCACATTTTACGTTATTATACTATAACCAAATATGAATATTAGTTGATTGATATTTGAGATTAGACAAAATGACTTAAATAAACAGTGAATTTTATAATTCATCATACATTATTTCACACATGCTATGAGTCTGCCATAAAAAACAATTAGCTCAAATTTGGAGAAAAAAATAGGCAAAAAGGACGATCAATTGCTAATCATTGTAATTGTAATTCTTTTTTATTATTTATTTCAGAAAATAAATTTTAAATTTTGAGAAGAAGTGTATTCGTTTACTAGCGTGTTCACTAGATTGGCTCTTGTTGTTAAAATGTATGTTTTACCTTCAATGTCTTGAAGGTCAATTAATCTTCGTTGTAAAGCCCTGCGAGAATCAATGCTGTATTACAATTGCGTCTAGTGCCCATTCAAGTGTAAGAGGGTTATATGTTTAGTTTACATGATGACCGTCCAGGGACACAAAAATGACCTCATGACCTCATAAACAAATCAGCAACTAACCACATGCAATTGGTTTAGAGATAATACATGAAAAATGACACGCCTTAGTAATGGTTTTGCTAGTTTTTGTTAGGAGAGCAATTACTGAATATTTGCATAACCAAATAAACGTATATTGTTAAATGCTTGCTGCAATCATCAATCCATAAATCAATATTGATCTAGAGTCCAATTTTTTGTGTCAATAGATTTATTCGGTTGATTGATTTTTGTTTGTTCTGCGATAATTAAACAACTACGGTGACGGACTGTACGACCATTGTCATGTTATTGTTTAGCGGATTTGATTCTTTTTATGCCTGAATGCGTATGACGCAAAACAATAAATTATAAACTAATAATTACATTGAAATGCACTGCAAACATTTTGAGATGATTCGTTACTGCTAAATGATAAAACGGTTAATCTGTCTATGATTTCCCCGAGTTATCATATGCCAAACCAACATTATGATTTAAGAAATATTGAATGTTACGAATGCAGTATGACGCACAGCGCCTAATACGCGCGGCTTTAGACCCCAATTAAGGCCTTGATATTATAGATTGAGTGTAATTCTCATTGTCACTTGCGATCTCGCTGTGTTCATATATGACTTTTAAAAATGAATAATCCTTTCGTCCCTTGCGATTTTATAGATTTGTGATAACATTGGCAAAACCTGCATAACCGATAGAAATCAACGCATTATTTTCTTTGAGAAAATCATGGCCTGGTCAGCACATGACTAGCCGCGTTTATTGTCACAAATTATGATTATTATTGTAAATCACAATTAGCATTGAATAATGCAAACTTAAATTAATGGTAAAATGTTCCTAACAATGCTAGTAAATGTTATTTCTAATTCGGCTTCAAGCCATATCATGAAATCAGGGCCTTAAGTTTGTATTATATATTATATTCACTGGAATCATGGGAATATATAAAAAAATGATGTATCGAAAGAACTTTGCAGAATTCATTATAGATATATGCAACGTAGTGAACAGTGAAATTTAGACAAATTTTATATTTTATCATTTCATCACTTATCAAATTCACATTGAACATGATTCAAGGAAGGTCACATATTTTGATACTAATTATAAATAACTGAAATATACTTGCATCTTTAAGCACATGCTATAAGAAGGATTATTCATTTCTGTGCCTTTTGAATTCGTGTTCATAGGTAGTTGTACATCTTTAACTGCGTCATCCGTGGTTAGTGAGGCATTTCTCCATTCAGTTTCTTTATGTCATGCAAAGTGATGTTTTTCCTTATGATTGTTGCATCAGGGTTTTGCATTTCATCTATGTCTATGTTGTTGCTGATATCACTCCAGGTGTGCTAATCGGTCGTCAACTATTACCTCAAATGTCCAAAATGAAAAACATATGTTGTGTTATATGAATATGGCTATTACCCACAAAGTACACATTCATACCGATAACGCGCATGTACTTAGCCTTTTGATTAACCAGGAAAGTGTTAGTAGAAATAGAAAGAACATCTAAAAACATAATTTTTTATCGACTCGTTCGATGTTTATGCCGTGACAAGCAATATTCCAAAAACATAAGTCAATACATGTTTTTAACAATTTGATTCTGAGACGTTGCCTGAGACAAGACATAGTTGCAAGTACGATTCATATTTCTAGTCATCAATAGGTTAATTATAAGTGCATGAGATTGATAAAGTGTTTGCTTGGATGCATGGAAGATGCGTTCCTATTTCATACTTGTTTATTTACTGAGTAGAACACTACCATTTGCAACAATACTCAAGTTGTGATCGATATAATGTAGTTTTTGTTTTATTATCCTACGTATACGGATTTAAATGTTTCATAAACTTTTCTTTTAAAAAGATGATCCCTCAAATTGAATACGCCAGAGTCCTGCTATATGCTTTCGACTCGACCCAACATATTTTATTTATCTTGAGTATTGCCGTGTTCCTGTTTGCAACGGTGATTGCATATATTTCACAGTAAATAATTTGAAAAATGTTTGCAAAAGGACCTGACACATGTGAAGCCTTTTAGAAAGTGTTACAGAGTAACCACGTTTTTTATTGTTATTTATGAGATTTTGTGGTTGCCGACCAAATGCATCGAAAAACATGGTTAGGAGAATAAGGCTGAAAAGGCTGGCCGTGTCGTTAAACACTAAATGTGTTTATTTTCATTCAAATAAATATTGTTTGATCTATAACCTTATCAAGAATTTATATCTGGTTACGTGTTTAATATATTAGCTGTTGAACTAGTAGAGAACATATTCTTCTATCTCGTCCTCAGTGATGAAACGGAGCCCTTGTGATGAATGGGTCTATGCTCGCATCTAAATAAATGTTATTATATGACTGTATGTAAAATACCGTGTTTTCCAGGGCATAACAACCTGGTCATAACAACAAGTGGTTATGCCCGCTAGAAGAAATTATCTGAATTGCGGGTTAATAATGTTTGAATTCATATAATAAACGGAATAAAATCCTCAGTGTCCTAACACAAAAGGTTATTCGCCCTCGGGATGGAAAAAGTAATGCCCGCGCCCTTCGGGCTTGGGCATTACTTTTCCCATCCCTCGGTCCAATAACCTTTTGTGTTAGGACCCTTCGGATATTATTCCTATAATAATACATGCTTAATATCTACATGTCTCTTTCATCAGGTCTTTGTTCAGAGATACCATAGACAGACTGCCAAATGAGTAATGTCATGCATACGTACATTGGTAACACATCAGTGAAGAATAGTGGTGAATAATGTTTGAGATGGGAAGATGTGTATAGCGACTACAACGTACATGGACTTGATATATTGCTCTTTTTGGAAGAATTGTTGGATGAGCTAGGTAACAAATGCCGGAAATGTAAATCATTATGAGTGTGATACATTTTACATTACATTTGATAATATGTTTTTGATAAAGTCCATATTATTCATATGCTCGTTATGTATCGTTTTATATATTGCACAGTATTCATGGTTTCATTAGATTCGTTGTTTTCAATGTCTATGTATATGACAATGTATAATGTATACTATTGCAATGTTGAGATGTTATAGTTAATTCAATTTTCGGTGTAAATTTTAGAGACATTTTTTGATCTTGGACAAGGATGTTTTGTAATTGAAGACGGTTTATACTTTCTGCAAAATTATGATGTGCCAATATGTTCTTGTACGTTTTTAATGTATTTATTTTACAGAATAATAAGTTATGTAACAAGATTTGATAGCATGTTATGTCACGGGAATCAAGATACATATATATACTTAAATCGGTCTGCAAAATAAATACAGTATCAGCAATTTCAGCGATTTGATACTTTACGAATCCCAACATAAATGACCCATTCTGGAAAAACAGTCACTCCTTAAAATGTATATATGTCAATTAGTAAATTGTAGCTTTTGAATAGTTGTATTGTTGCTAAGATCAAAATAAACCACTCCTCTAAATAATATAATAATATATGCTATTCTGCTTAATATGATTTTAGTATGAATGGTAGCGATCAATGGCATGGCTTAATTAGCGCTGAATTATTATAATGATAATATTTATATGACTTGAATATATTATCAAGTAGAATCTAGCAATATTTAAACAAGATGTATTACCTTTTGTATATAAACTTATTTTAATCTCCTGAGAAATACATATTTTGCACACAGGCTAAACATACAAGTATGCGATAATTCCTGGTAACATACGAGGAAGTGGTTATGTGGTGTAAATGTATTTCTGAACTTAGATATACGTTTAGTTTATTGACCATATATTTGGGCATGCATTTGGCTTGTGATGATATATTTTAGCGGCTATTTATCGTTTGGCTGTAATCATTAATTAAGATTCATGTTTATTAGATTGCTTTTCAAACGACTGTGTGGTCAACCAATGTCTTAACGGAGCACCATACGTGGGTGGCCATGATCTGTTTCCATTACGCCTTGATATGTTAATGCATTCATTAACCTTTAAGAACTCATTTAAAACGACTACATCGTGATATGTAAATGCATTTCATTACCTTTACTGTGCGCTCAACCAATGGTGCTACGGAGCAATATACGTTGATGGTAATAAGTTTTCATGTGGATTCGCAGACGGATATCGAGGAATATATTGTGAAGTAGGTTGGGAGTTGTTTATTTATTTATTCTTTAATGTTAAAGCCGAAACTGTATGGCAACGACCTAATAAAATTTGCGGAATATGAAGAAAATCCATTGCATTTCTGTTGCCATTGCATTGCACGATATCGCGACGCAATAACCACGACTTTTATGTCCGTTCACGTAAAATGACGTCCTTAGGACTTTTCTGAGGGACATTATACAATCCAAAATCTCCAGCAGCCATCACGAGGTTGTGCTTGAACCCAGTACCTTAATTGTCATGTGTATGCATGCACTCTCCTGCTAGGCTGCAACATTCCCATCAGGTTTGTAATGACAAACACTGGGGAAAGTTAAAAATATGAATGAATGGTTTCATTGATCAAGCTTTATTCAGAGGAACAAGAAACTATACCTTTTCCTAAATTCAAGCTTACTTATATACATATATATATATTTTTATGTATCTTTCATATATTTTACTCAAGAACTTGCTTGACAATTATCTCATCCCAAATATCACTTTCAGTCATAACTACAATCTTTATCAATGTATAACTATTTTTTTATGTAGGTGAGTCTGATTGCATCTATCCCGTTGGTTTGTATGGTGGCCATCTATCAATAACCGTATCTGGCCGTAGATGGTTGATGCTATTTTTGAGTCGAGACGTGTATCCTCAGTCGTCATTCGGTGCGACTTCATTAGATGATGTCGGCAATCATTGCAACTACAGCCCCAACCATATAGTTACGATATTCGGCAACGTATAATGTAGAGTTCCAGGTTCTAAATATACCCTAGAGACGCTCATTTTGTGATTCATGTACAATAGATCCCTATTGTTACTAATTCATGTTGCATAGCTCTGTAAGCCCTTAAACATAATTTGGTAAAAATGTAAGTCTAATTGATAAACTTTTGCAAAAGCTATAACGATTTCCAGAGATCCCGATAATTCTATACAAACTCCTTGGTGCTTTGTTTATCTTGACGGCAGCTTGTCATTTCATTTGTGCAGTATTGTACCATGTGGATGAGGATGAATTTCATTTAGTTTATCTTCAATTATATTGCTTAACAAAACATTGAAATGCATAAGTGTAAAAACACATTCCATCGTGTTTTTACTTGCTAAAAGAAGAGGTCAGTGTCGTGATCAGTGTCGTAACTACAGGTGTAAATAATTAATCTTAAAATGAAATGTCAATAATGTGTTTGTATTGTATTGTATTCAGTCTTCGACGTTTTCTTTTAAATTTTAATGTCTTCAACGTAATTTTAAATAAATTTAATGTGGTTTTTGTTCTATTCATTATAAATAATTACAAAAACGTGTGTTATATAAATAGAGGATTTATTTGTAGTTGATTTAATAAACAAACTCAAGACTGGTTAATACTTTTTGAAATGAAGTGATAATGAAGATGATAATTCGATCCAATATCACCAACACATCTAGTTCAAAATAAGGACAAAATAAGGACAAACATATAACTGTGGTAATAAAATTCAAGTGACTTGTACTCGAAAAGTAGTTATCACTTACATCATAAACTGCTTTTACAACCGAATACAAAATAAGCTTTTATTCATTTTAATTGATATGATTATATCTTTAAATGTCAGATATTGATTTAAATATAATTTATGTTTGGAATTTTATAAGCAGCTTTAAACAGGGAATATTTATTAATTGAATGGCATTTTGAGTTTGTATACATTCTCTTTTTTATTCAATTTGTAAATTGGTAAAGCCATTTCGAAATATCTTTCCGAATTTCAATAGAGCAAATATTTTGTTTATTTTCCCCATTACCGTCTGATGAAATATGTGATAATAACTATCATACGGTGTAGACTAAATTGATGCTACAACTTATATTTCAAGGAATATCCAAGTGAATACTGAAAAGGTCGGTGCATAAATGTTTTTTACCCAATAAAGTACAATTTTGAGTTTATTTCTAAGTTGCTTCAAATAGGCTCTAGGTCATGGCGTATGCCTCGGTTGAAAATGTAAAACAATCGCTAACATTTGACCAGAAAACACGATAAGAAAACGCTTTATGATATACATTCAACATCACATAAAATACACAAAAAATATGACCTATGTGTCAATAATTAGTTTGTCAATATTTTGTCATTAAAACCACTCATATATTTACTTCTTAAAACAGCCATTAAATTCCTTTAACCATTATACACGGAACCCTTCAGATGTAGATTAAATTGATCATATAACTTATGTTTTACGACACCCTCATAGTGTCAATTGTGCAGTTAGCACTTACTACAGAAAAGGACATTAAATAACCAGATGTTTAGAAATGATATTGCTTAATTTAGTTCTATTATTGTATGATTTAATTTTGAATATACTGTTTAGCATTAAACTGTTCACTATTTGTTCGAAAGAGAATTAAGCGTTAAACATAAACAAAGGAACGCTGGAATTCTACTAGCATTAAGATGTAACGTTTTTCACAAGTTAAATCATTACCAAGTTGTCTCATATTCTAGTCGTTCGGTGCTCTTATAATGGCATATTAACATAATTCTATCAATGCTCTATTCAGACCATGTGCATGGTCTTGGAAAAATTTAAACTCACCACAACGAAAACAAATAAATACGTCATACGATAACCATTTCAGAAATCTGAGAAACATACATCTTTTATTAAACTACACTATAATTGAAAGTATAAAATATGGCAACTACAGAATTACATTGGCTGGATTACACTCTATTCTCGTTTTCGCTAATTGTTCCGTTAGTGATTGGAGTATTCTTCTTTTTCCATGGAGGAAGACAGCGGACAACGAAAGGTGGGTCACATAATAAATTCTTAAAAGATATTCTGGTTTTCGCATCGAACAATATTCAACGTTATTAATTGGTTTAAGGATATTTAATTAAATATGGAAGCTGCTTTGTGGTATCAAATCAGACGTCAGTGCGTTTACTGTGATATTTTAATGAACGGTTGCAAACTTTATCTTATGATTACTGAAAATAACATTTTACGTTAACAATTAGAACGCCCAATGTTTTTTTCAAAGTTGTTTTGGTTTGTCATGATGCCTCAAAATGTAATTGTTTCTGTGCATAGAACGGATTACGATGAGTAGAAAAACATTTTTTTTAGAGGGAGGGTAAGTTGAGTCGTGTATTTTTCAAACTGCATTTGTTATTTTTTTATTTTTTATTTTCTGAAATGGTAGGTTTATAGCCTCGCCATTATTCTATAAACGCATTTTATGATTTTAAAAGGGCTTTTTATGACAAAATCTACTTAATCTCCTTACAAAAGTATATTTGACCACTATGATGAATTCAAACAATATATTGTCAGAGAGCGTTATGTAAATCGAACTTGTTTTGAAATAGACCATCATTAGTATAAACATTTGAAATATGTATCATAATAAATGTACTTATGTAAGGCGATTAAGTATATTTTGTCATAAAAAGCCCTTTTAAAATCATAAAATGCGTTTATAGAATAATGGCGAGGCTATAGACCTACCATAACAAAAAAACAAGAAAAAAAAACAAATGTGGTTTGAAAAATACATGACTCAACTTACCCTCCCTCTAAAAAGTGTTTGAACTCATCGTAATCCATTCTATATCAAATTCGCCTTGCAGAACATGTTTTAATGGACCTTTAAAATGATGTTTATAATGTTCTCATACCATAGCATATATGTAAGGCTCACGAACAATCGTGTTGATAATCTAAGAAGATATGATTCATGGTGATGTAGAATGCACGATGTGTGTAAATATGGTAGAAATGTGTCTAATAAGTATTTAAGGCTCATTTATATAAAGTAATTCGCAATGCCTGCTAGACTCTTGATTAGCTTTCAAATCTGACCTTATTTCAACTGTTTGCACACAAGCTGGTGCAAATTTCTAAAATGCATTGAACTGAAATCTTATTGTTGTAAATAGACATGTTATATTGAAAAGAGATCAAACGCAATACTTGTAAAAGTTATGGTGCGAACATGAACTTCATATATAGCTGTGCAATAGTAAAAGAATTACATTTTTAAGTGCTTTTGATTCAGCAAAAGGATTTATTGAATTCATTGCGATCTAATATATAGCAATAACAGTGAGCGCACCATATTACGTATCACTGCATGATATAAAACGTAAAATCTAAAGCAAATGTATATACTGTAAAAACGATAGTATTTTTATTGAATCTGAAACTCTTTGTCTTTGTAATATTATGATTGATTCATTTACATTGTAGATGAGTGATACATGTTTAACAGCCTAAATATTATCTTTTATACGTTTGAATGCTCTAATTGTTAAAGCGATGAAAAAAACATCTGCATTAAGAATATGTTTATATTAATATTTGATACTTTTTATGATAATGATCGTGATACCTACCTTTAAACATTACACCCCCTACTTTCTGATCAATTGAATTGGAAACTCAAACTGTCCATCAGCTCTGTGAACAGTTTGAATCATTCATAGGGGTTAAATGTACTTATAATTTTATATTATCTTTCAATGACTCAAAATTTGGCTGATTAATAAAGGAATGTTTTGATCATTTGCATTTTATTTCAATGTACTGTGTTTTATTGGTTTAAAATATTTTACCTGCAGAGTATATTGTTTTAGATCAAACATGAATGGTTTTAGTGCCACAAAATCATAAGCATACACTAATAGCAGAATTAATGTCGGGTTTATAGAAACAAATGAATCCTTGGTTTAGTCTGACTTCTTGACATCACTACATCACTACATAGTGTCCTATTTAAGACGGTCTTTAATGAAAACCTACTGACGGTAAATATAGTCCCAAACCGAAATTCAATGTCATAACAACAATATATTGCGACAGCAAGAGGCTCATACTAGCGCTAGTACGCCGGCTTATTACGTCACTTTGAGAATGGAAGTTTGCAATAAAGAATAATGTTTTAATATGTTAAAATGTTTGAATAAGAATTTACATTTCAGAGTACATGTTTGGTGACGAGAACATGAACGGCCTCGTGGTTGGCTTCAGTATGATGGTTTCCACGTTTAGTGCCATTTCACTCATCAGTTCTCCAGCTGAAACCTATTATTATGGTACGATATGGACTCTGAGTGCCTTTCCATTTATTCTCAATATCTTTCTCAATGGTGTGTTCCTGGTACCGTTTTTCAGACGTTTTGACTTCAGGAGTGGTTATAAAGTAAGTGAGATAGATTATTGGGTGATGTATGAGTAAACAAGACAATCAATTTACTTATTAATATTAAAATAATAAACTAAATCAAACAAAACGTTATGCGATTTTTGATTTAATCCTTTTTTTGTCAACTACAGGCTTTATATAAACATGACAAAGTGAGAAAGAGCTTGATAATAATATCATTCCAAACATGAGACAACTTTATTATCAAGCATATGATACAAAATGTGATTTTAAGACGTGATTTATTTTATTTTTAATTGCATAGTACAAATTGTCTGAAGTAAGTTTGTTGTTCTGTTTCAGTATTTTGAAGTCAGATATCAAAACTCGGTCACACGGATTATTGTAGCAATAGCGTACATAATAATGAGGGTAAATATAAGAATATTTCATTGCACGTGCCATATATGCGTTTTTATCACTCTTATAACAGTAGGCATAACGGTATGACTTCTATTTACAAATGGAAATACATTTTTCAATAGTTTCATGCTTCAAACAGTTTATAAGCATAATCTTTAGTTTTATAGGGTGAGACGTTCTAATACAATTATTCGTGTATTTTTAGCATTACATCATAAGCATGTTTCCATTGATACTTGATTTATATTAGTATATTATGCATTTGTATTCAAGTCTCTGACATTGGCAACATCCATCTATGCCCCTTCTGTCGTCTTCAATCAAGGTAAAACACTTGGAACCGTTATAAAACACTCATATACGCGAATATATTATTAGACTTAATGCAACATATAAACGTCGGCTTTAATCCATCACTTAACACCATATTAATAACAATGTTGTGAAAATGAACTAATTCTAATCTATCTGAATCTATTGAGTAGTGAAATGTTGGGAGGATCAGCACAATGTTATATTTCATGCAGAATATAATAACTCTTGGCATCAAAGGGACATACATATATACACTATTCCCTGCATTATGTAGTGAGTAGTGAACACACTCTCATATTATAGTTGATTATGCATTAAATTGAACCGCATATGACGTCCATGGTATTGATTACATTAATGCTTTGTTGTTCGAAAACTTCAGATTGTAAGTCAACAATTATAACACACGCATTCTGACTTAACGTTTACATTTTAGTGACCGGACTAAATGTTAATTGGGCTATATTGGTTTGTGGCTCGGTATGTGTGACATATACATTTCTGGTAAGTTGTGTTTGATCAAAATGCTGTCGTTACGTCACGATACATGTATTATCAATTGCATGGCGAAAAAATACCGTTGTTGAATTATAATATGAATCGTCTTTATTAAATTATTTCATATAAATTATTAAAGAAAAGGTCTAAGCATTTCGCCTGAGTTAGCATCTTCCTTGCATTCATACCATGATCCATCATGTTTGCGGCTCAATGTATAAAATGTCGGATAAAGAACTCGGTCAAACCAATTATCAAGATTTTGAACACGTTCATAAACTGTCAAATATTTTATTTATTGGATGGATCTAAATTCCTAACCATCTACTTATTCGATAGGGAGGTTTGAAAGCAGTGTTATACACAGACGCAATACAGGCATGCATTATGCTTGGGGGATATGTGGCTTTGGTAGCGGTCGGTATGGAAAAGGCTGGAGGCATTG
>LQRL01151987.1:73336-91556 GCA_001703475.1 Hydroides elegans
ATATAATCATCAAAGTTGTTTTCCGTCCGTAGAGTTTAAACACTTTTGATATCAATATTTCCTACGTGTGTAACAAAGCATGATTTATATTATATATTTTGTTTGTGTATGTTCATGTTAAAGGGAGCCATAATAGGACTGCTTTGTGGTGAAATCATTGGAATCAGTCTGGCAGTGACCGGGATAGTAAATGGTTTGGATGCACCCATTCTCGAAATCGGATATTGTGGTTTGTATGGACCCGACTCCAACTCAACAACAGACACAAATTCAAGTCCATCGATGATGCATCGGCGATATAGGAGAGATGTAGATGCATATGAGAACTATTATGACATCAAGTAATGTTTTTTATAATATATTCTAATTTGACGTTCCAATATCAGGTTGACCAAAACTGAATGCTTTATAAAAAATATATGAGAAATTATAATCAAAACTAGTGAGAAATTCTGACATATGTTGATAAACCCAAATAACTGTATACTGAATGTGTATGTGACACAGTAAAATGAATCGGTAACATTCGTAATATGAAATTACACATAATGAAATAACTGATGATATTATTATGACAATATATCATATGATTCTGATCCATTTGAAAGTATTTCATCGGCGTCTAAACAATAAATGTCGGTAGATAATCATATATCATTTTAAATTACTGAATAGTTAAATTATTTGCAGTTCCCATCATTATTATGCGGATATATCATATATTTGGTATGGATGCTTCTCAATGGCGACTACCATAGTTATTGGTGTTTTCGTTAGCTTACTTACCCATCACACACGCAAGTTTTCATTTGTGTTTAGTACCTTTATTCTAAAACTTATTTTGTTTTAAATAATTATTTTTATGCATTCATGATCAACTGTTATAGATAATGAACTGTAAATGAAGCTCGATTGAACTTATAATCGAAACATATATAAAGTTCCTCGAGAAGCGTTCAATAGTTGAAATATGAATCGCCCTCGATTCTTATGTTAAATTCAAAATAGAGATTAAGTGGCAATAAATGCACATATTCAGAATCAGAATAATAATTAGCTCCATATTTGCATTCAACAATCCTAACACGTAACGATCATGCTTTCTAAACAGTACTGTGCAATACATGATTATATCATAATGTCGGGTTTTAGGATTTCGCCAGGACACACAATACCTTTACAACAATTCCTTGGTGATTTATACCAACAGGATAAGGAAGGAAGATGAACAGCTTGAGAAACCAATTAAAGATCACGTACACCTTAAAGATGAGCAAACCTACTTTTAAACTAAGATATGCTTGAGAAATGAACAAAATTTTCTATTGGAAAAACCGCACATTCTAAAATGCGTTTTAAAAATTGGAAAAATAAAGTGCTTTGTATTTTTTGTTAAATCTTATTTACCAGTTCTAGATAAGTGATCTTAGCTACAAATGAATAAGATGAGCAATCTACGACACAGTTTGCCAAATCACTGTATAATAACGTGGTCAAATCACTGTATAATAACTTGGCGAATCTTCTTTGAACTATGAATTTTGCACATAAAATGAGTTAATTTTACATAGCAAGCAGACATTGTTTCTCCATGATCTAGCCAACTTTGTAAAGTAACGGCTAAGATTTATTGGGAACACCTTATGTAAAGAGCAGCCCATGAGGTGCTCTCCATTTTAAGATTTATTTCATTACTGAGCTTGTTAACTACCGCGTTTTGAGTTTGTTTGCATGATATATGATAAATTAATATATATTTATGTAATTATATACATTACTTAATATATGTATATTATGTATGAACGTAGTTATACACCGGACTTTGCTAATATTATAAACGCATAAATATTTCTAATCAATCATACTGAACCCACTACACATAAATAAATTCGTGTTTGTATGAATACATATCATAATGTATATTAAGCATATGAAATAATATACAATAATTTAAGAGCAAAATAATTGCATAAAGCTTTTAAACATTAGCTTTGTAAAATATTTTTACACATATCGTCACAATAGATATTGTGCAAAATATAAACACAGATATCATATATATCGATGTTCTAATCAACTGCATACAGCCAATTTGATTACATATTAATTAGTTATTTCAATGTCGCTTAATGTTTCATATTTGTTAACCATGTTTTTCATTCTGAGCGTCGGCATTTTGTGTATATTGCCATGACAATATAATCTAAGAGTTTACAAAGTGTTAAAAGACTTGCCCCCAGGAGAAGACCTAGGAATCCGCCAACCTGTCAATGAATTGAAAATTGATGTAACATCATGTAATATGATGTTATATTATATAATAGGTAATATATAATATTTAATGAATTATAGTAGCACACAGAAATTTCATTGATTTGAATACAGGATCAATGACATATGAATAACAATCATCAGTGCCATGAAAAATGATTAACATCATACTTAATAGATGATTTTATCAATGATAATATTACTTGAGTAAACAAAAACGTTTTCTATAGATCCTAGAGTGAGAGTAACACAATTATTAAATTTTGGGCAAAACAAATCAATAAAGTGAAGAGATTCATGCTTGCGTTAATATTATTATTGACAAAAAAACGAAATATAATTACCTCGCTTAGCAGACTTGGAAACCCAAATACTGGCTGCTGTTCTATCTGTTCATAACTTAGTTCTTTGTAAACAAATCAACTTGCAGAAGATTGTATCTAAAATGTTGTCATCGAGAGATGGGTATTCATGAACTATTATTTTTGTATGAGTTTGATTATATATATCCTATGCTATTTAAAATGTCGTTTCTTGCCTCTGTCACAGTCTCATTATACCCTCCAAAGATGTGTTCTAGCAGTTGGTCCATTGCATTTGTTGCATTTTGTTCTAGTAGGTCAACCATTGCATCGATATGCGATACATTGTGTGATAGTATGAATTGAATAAATGGTGTGTCTCGAAAAGTTGTAAAGTTATATATTGGGACTACTGTGGTTTATATACTTTTGCACGCTTCATGTAAGTTATTTTGAATCAGTTCCGCTTCTCGTATTGTTTCAAACGCTGTAGACATAAACCATTCCTTTTTCGATCAATTCCAGCAGCGACTTTTGACCTATTAGAGAATCCATGACTTTTACAAATTCTCGTTTTTTTTTATGTTCATGTCGAGATAATTCAAAATTACCTCTTTTGATAAAGGTGTCATTTTTAAATTGATCAAGCTGCCCTTCAAACCACTCAAGGTCGTCGCTTCGACCACAACAAGATTAAGGGTTTGTTTGAAGGTCCTTCAAACTTGACTTCAAACCACCATCAAACCCGCCTCCTTGATTCGGCCTTCTGTTCAAACTAACTTCAAACCAACGACGGTCCGTAAGATTAGTATAAACACCAGTTTAAAGCTGGGTTTAAGCAGGTTTGAAGGTGATTTGAAGGTGATTCTTGATATAAATATATTGTTTATTGTCGTCATGACCTTAAGTGGTTTGAGGCTTGGTTTGAAGGGTAGTTCGATCAATTTGAACGCACCCTTACAATGAATAGGAGTCAAAGTAAATGTGTAGATAGACCATCTGAAAAATGTTGCTTCAATTAAACATAGATTTTTCTATTCCTGATTTACAAGCTGATTTATCTTTATATCGTTAATTTCCTAAATGCTTATCAGTTATAAAGGTTCAGGATGTGACTTAAATCTCTTTATGAGATTTGAACACTTTACCTGGTCCACCACCTCTCATATCATGTGTGACATGGATAAACCATTTTTTGAATACGAAACATAAAACATAAAAGATATACCAAGACCTGTAGAAGCAACCCTAACCGGTAAGAGTTGTGTTAACCTGATATGAAAAGAACGCTTGGTATAAATTTAGAAAAATTCGGCTGTTGCCCGAAAAAAAAAGTTTTCTCTTAAAAGAATGGGTTAACCAGAAAAAGTTATCCTAAACTTAACCGGTTGGTACAACCTTAATCTTAAAAGCCACATGGTTTAGCAACCGTTTTCGTTATTTATACGCTGCGTTCTTTTTGATCAGGTAAACACAACCTTAACCGGTTAGAGTTGTCTCTAAAAGGAATTCAGGGATAAACGATAAAAATCGTCAAACAATAAGTACGTGTTTTTACTACAAAGCACATGGCATTGTTTACAATATCGCGTCACGTTTGTCGTTCATTGATGAAACGTGAAAGATGCCATAAATCAATGCACAATTTGTTATGTAAAATAAAATCAATAGACATAGGTGCGTCATGTATTTATTATAGCACGCGGTAGATTTTGTTGGTGTTGATGAGTCATATATTGAAACTGAGATTAAGATTGTTGCATAAAGGTACAATATCGTAAAGGTGATAATAGAGTATTTAATTGATATACAGATCAATAGCAAAGAAAAAACGGTTGATGAACAATTCAATATTAAGGCTAAAAATATATTGAAAAGTGCATCATGTTTTGATAAATCCGTCTATCTAATATTGTTTGTGGAATGTTGATAACGCATATATAAGGTAATACCGCGACACATATTTATACTTGTGATTTTGAGTTAATGCTCAATTGTAGACACATTAAGAACAATTTGTTTCCCATAAAATACAAACTTTGTTTGATGAATGTGAATAGATAACAATTGCTTTAAAAAATCGCATAAATGATATTAAAGTTGACATGAAAAATTGGTGAAAAAGTAGCCCAAATAATACTTCATATGTTTCAGGCTATTCGGGAATTTATTGACCTATGGAAATCGGAATAAACAGATTTCAGACTACGCATTCAGTCGCCGCATTCCACATCCCGCAGTCAATAAATTGCCGGATTTTCTTAAAACATATATTCAGTATTATTATAATATTCACAAAATAAAAACAATTTTTATAAGTATGTGTTCATCTATTGGATGTAAACACGAATTTATTCAATTGATTCAATTCAATTTAAGAATATGCACTGAGCAAAACCCCGGTAAAAGAAGATCGCTGACCAAGAGCCAACTGATTGTTATTACCATAGCATTCGATCCGGACGGAATCAAATGCTTGGCATTCAGTTACGACTGTTGTTGATCCCTGGTCAGCATTGTTATTATCTGCATATGCATAAGCCAAAATGGACCCTTCTTTAGTTATCGATGCCTCCATATATTGGCCATTCTCTGATAGTAACACAACATTAAACAAATAGACCCCAGTGTATGGACACGTGAAAACGCTTGTGTCAGAATCATAAAAACCACCAATGTTTGTAATGATACCATCAAATAGAACAGTAAAACCGGCATCGTAAGTGCGTGTTGCAGTCGGATAAGCTGTGAAGGCAACTTCATTTGCCATTTCTGAAAGTATAAACAAGGCTATAACTATTTTTAATCAACATATATATGATAAGAAATTGCTCTTAGTAATCGAGCTTCTTGTAATGTTTTACATAAACACTGTGCATGGATTCCTTAAACTTACTTATAAAATGTTTTAACATAACTTTACTTAAGCTTTAGGGCTTGTTCACACGGGCAGCGGCATGCGTATAAGGCTCGGAAATGGAGCGGCAAGGTGTTCACATGGGAAGCGACAGCGGACGATTCTTAGTATTTTAACTGTAAATTTTCATTAAAGGATCTCCACAAACGCGAGAGGCGGTGCGGAATCACCCCTTGCGTTTTCGCGCCAAGAAATAACAACTCAACTTGTCTAAGTAAATTATTTGTTTGAATGTCAAACATTCATCTTTCTGAGCTTGCCGCTTCCCGTGTGAACACATTTTCTAGAGCGGTTCTAAAAATGACTTAGTCCTATAAAGAACAAATAAGTAAATTGCCGTTGCCTGTCGCGTTTCCCGTGGGAACAAGCCCTTAGTTGTGAAATCGTGAGATTGGATCTAAAAGAATTTCGAGTTCATGCTTATTGTTACGAAATTTCATACTTTAGCGAAAAGTAAAGACAACATTTGTTCGAATCGCATAACATATTTTACAAAAATGGTAGAAATGAATGACAAAACGCTAGGAAGGAGACACTATCACACTATCAAAGAGGCTCATTGATAACGTTGTTTGTAAAAAAATTGGACTTCAAATGCCCTTTCCATCAGTCACAAACTTGTTTTTCGAAAATAAGTTCCTATTTCTGTCAATCAACATAATTAAACAGTATATAAGAACATATTTTACAAGACCACGACCCAGCGACTAGCGAAGAACCAATGACCTCCTGTACTCGATGAGAAAAATGCGCGAGTCAATAATTTGATAAAAAACTAGTCAATCAATATATAAAGTACATAAACTTATGACGGTGACATACATGTAAGAACCATTGACAGATTGAACGATTTACTATTCAAACTGGTGTAAAATATGTCTTAAAAGTATGTTTTGAAAGTCCATTGACAGCTTGAACGATTTACTATTCAAACTGGTGTAAAATATGTCTTAAAAGTATGTTTTGAAAGTTCTACGGTCAAAACTGTGGGCAGAGAGAGGTTTTGAAAATAAATAAAAAAAACAATGAACTAACTTATTATAACTCACTAACTGACGGCGGACGAGACCGACCAATTGCATAAACCCAGTTTTGTCACAAAAGCTGGGTTTGAAAAAGCACCAAATTCAAATAACGCGATTTTAATTAAAATAGCTTCTTATGTGGCCATATGACTATGCCACAAGAAGCTCATTTTCATTTAAAACGAAATATTAGCATTTTATGAGAAAATACCTCTCTGGAAAGATTCGATGAGTGCATCTTGTTTGTCGGATTTGTCTTTAAGATCCATTATCGTTTCCTCGAGAACTACAATATATAAAGAATTACAAAATATTACAAAAATAAAGAAATAATCAAAAGCATGTTCCTCGAATATATTTGTTTAAAATTATTATCTCCAAATGTTTAGGCCGGCTAGGACTTTTTAAAATCACCACATAAGGTTTATGCATAATCTATTTTCAATATTCTTTTAATGACACTTATTTCCGGGCAATTTCCATAAAAGTCATGATTCAAGTGTCCAAAATAAAGCCCTTTAAGAAATAAAATGAGTTGGTTTGTTTGTTTCTTAATAATAAGGTCATGCATTATAGTGAAATGTACTCGCCGGCCATCTTGTTATCCTGTTCCTCCTTGAGAAATGCCATTTTTTCTTTCATCGTTTCCAACAGCTCTAAAGCAAAAATAAATCAAACACTTTTCTATATTCAGAAGCGGAGGTGTACGCGTGCTCACAAAATGATTATAGCATGGAAAAATCGAATTAAGCGACGAACGCTATAATGATATGATAATGCGGACATGCGAGCCTCGAAATTTGAAGTGTCCAATAGATTGATTTTCGTGCAGGATTTTCTGCCCTGAGCTGGTTATAATAGAAGATTTTCGAGCATTGCGAAATTTCAAATGTTGAACATAGCTTAATTACCAAACATATATTACTAAACAACGGCTGATTGGATAACTTCATGCGATATCTATTTCCGAATACTTATTTTCATTAGAAAATATAACGAAAATAAAGAAATCAACAAAAGTATTTTCCTCGAATATCTTGGAAGAAAATATAGAAAGTATTATCTCCAAATATACATGTCAGCTAAGACTTGATGGGACAACATTTTGTATAAATCATCTTGTAAGGTCCCCATTTGTGGTAAATGGTATAATTTATTGTGAATATTCTATAAAGGGCACTTAAATCCGTGAAAACTTTCATTAATTTCATGATTAAAGTGCATAAAATGCAGCCCTTTTATTGTATAATGATTTGGCTTGTAAGTTTCATAATAATAAGGACACGCGTTATCATAAAACGTACTCACCGGCCATCTTGTTATCCTGCTCCTCCTTGAGAAATGCCATTTCTTGCTTCATCGTTTCTAAGAGCTCTAAAACAAAACAAATCAAATGCTTTTTCATATTCAGCAGCGGAGTGTGCGCGTGCTCACAAAATGATTATAGCATGGAAAATATTCGAATTAAGTGTCGAACGCTATAATGGTATGAGAATGCGGACATGCGAGCGTCGAAAAATTGAAGTGTCGCGTAGATTAATATTCGTGCCGAAATTTTTAGCCCTGGCGATTATAGAAGATGTTTTAGCATTGCTATAAACATTTCCATCCAATGCATCCCTTCCCACTCGGCAAGACGTCCACGGGCGTTGAGGGGACAACCTAAATTGGGCCCATATGAAAGTTGTCCGGATGTCCTTATTCGTCGTGGACGTAGAAAAGACGTTGCATCGACGTCGCGTCCGAATCGGACGTACGAATCACGTTCTCCGGACGCCGGGACTTAAAAAACGTCCGAAAAACTTAGATATGGGCCCAAATTAGGTCGTCCTCTCGACGTCACGTTCGAATAAGACGTACTATGGACGACCCTTGCCGAGTGGGTTAGTGGAAACCAAAATGGTATAACTTTTTTTCATAATTATATTTTTAAGGCTTATAGCTTTTGTATGTGCGCTAAAACAGTTACCAACAATAGCACAGTGCCTGGTAATACAGCTAGCATATAACAAATTTAAATCTGAGCTCAAAGGTGAATTAAATACCTTTTTTAATGTCTTCGATTGAGTCAACGGTGACGACCTTATTTTCATCAGACAGAGAGCGTTTGCGTTCTGCAATCGTGTTCTTGAACAAACATGTAAAAAATGTTCAGTAGAATCTATGCAACGTGAAACATTAACTAAATTGAGATTCTGCAGGTTAAAATGTGAAATTATGTAAAATACTTGTTCGTGTGTTGATTGTTGGCATTCTATTGCATTCAATTATCAGTTCAATAAATAACCAAGATAAAAACAAATTAGCGAGAGCCCTCAAAAACGGCAAAACGATTATATCAAATTGGCATTTTACTCGAAATAAATTAAGCCAAATACAAATAATATGTTATGAAATAATAGTTGACTAGATATGATAAAACAATACACATACCTCACAGGAACGAACGAAAACTAATAATACCAAGAAAAGGTACGTTGAAAAGATCATTTTCAATATTTTGCAGTTAAGTTTTTGCAATTATTCACCCAAATAATTAGATGATTCCCAGTTTAATCGAACTATTTAATAGGAATACCTTAGATAACATGTTTATAGATAGGAATAACATGTGTCGTTTCTCTTTATTTCTATATTTGGTTATCAAATTGTTACACAGCTTGAACTATTTATCATATTAAGCAGATTGTCAGTCATTTAACTTCTATAATATTTCACACATATGTGTATGTTATTAAAGCAGTTCGTGGCTTTCTTATTCCGTTTAGCAACTGCAAGCTATTTTCAATTTCAAAGTAGACAAAAATGTTCAATTCTTTTGAGTTGAGAAAGCATTTGCCGTTCCTTTAAGATATGCTCTATCAAGGAAGGGTACCCCCTGACATATTTCTCAAAAGGTTAAACAGTATTTTTCTTTTTTAGCCAGCTTGGAACAGTAAAGGAACACCTTTTACAATGATTAAACGTTGAAAACGTTCCAAAATACCATTCATATATACCAAATAACAGTTTACTTGACAGAAACTTTTTCATCATTTTCTGACCAATTTATCATATCTTATATTATACAAAATAAGAAATAATAAAAAAGGTGTCAAAGCTAGATAGTTTATTTTAAAAAATCCAAGAAAACGGGGCTCTGCGGAGGAGCAGCTTTTGTAGGGAACAGCTAGTGGCGTGCTCTTCATCAATTATAGATGTGATATACATGTATGTGACAATGTGTATTCAACTGATTGGTTATTATAATAATTTAATATGATACACTGTATGTAGCATAACATTAAATGGTCAAGCTTTTTAAATCCGCTTTTTATTCATGTTATAAATCCACAAAAATGCTGCACATGAAAGTATAGTACGCCACATTACTAGAAATTAGTTCATTAACGGCAAATGAAAAGTAAAATTTATCATGAACATGAAAATGATTAAAGCACAAACCATGTATAAGAACATGGTTTGTGCTTTATTCATTTTCATGTTCATGATATTATTCAAATTCGCTTTTTGTTCATGTTACAAATCCACAAAAATGCTATACATGAAAGTATAGTACGCCACATTACTAGAAATAAGTTCATTAACGGCAAATGAAAAATAAAATTTATCATGAACATGAAAATGATTAAAGCACAAACCATGTATAAGAACATGGTTTGTGCTTTATCATTTTCATGTTCATGATATTATTCAAATTCGCTTTTTGTTCATGTTACAAATCCACAAAAATGCTATACATGAAAGTATAGTACGCCACATTACTAGAAATAAGTTCATTAACGACAAATGGAAAATAAAATATATCATGAACATGAAAATGATAAAAGCACAAACCATGTTTTTATGTATGGTTAGATTAGTACCGAGATACGAACAAAGGTCATCTATACAGTTATTTGAATGAATAAACTCATTATATCTGGTCAACAGCTATTCAACTTTCTGTGTAAAACGCCATAGATAAATTAATTGTTATTTATTAATTAATTTACAAATGACAGAAATTATACGCCTGTAACAGTAAGGGATTTTAAGTTATATAATGAAATTGGTTACATAAAAATATATTTTTCTCGTTATAAATATATTTTATATATAAACACTATAATGTAAATCTATAAAAATAGTATTGTCCCGTGCAGCTTCAATGACCATGTTATATGAAATATGAAAACATTATCTTTATAGTAATAATATTTGAAGAGTTGCTTGATGAAATTTAAAAAGAAAATATTAATCTATATATCACAGATAAATCTTAGTTGAATGGTTTTTTAACATAACAGAAAACTGCAATCACTATTTCAACGAGTCACATAAACTAATTACATTAACTATAAGTTTTGCTATATTACAAATTATAAAGTTTGATAGATTACAAAAAGCATTTGAACCATCAATATAAATATGTATGATTGATATTTCATGATAAAGTATATCATATCATATAATTCAGTTCTCTTTTCAATGCATCCATCCATCATCATCCATGGATGACAATTGTTCAGAGAATAGAACAAAGTTTCGATTTGGGCTCTTCATATTCAACCGTCTTGTTCGGTTGACTTTTGGACTTTTCTCCTTTTTGCACATTATGAGCAGAATCCTTTACAGACTCGTTTGCCTGTTTTGCTTCATTGGTATGGTTTGTTTGAAGTGTTGCTTTCTTTGCATCACTTCCGGTTTCCTTCGAGGAATGTGTTTGGCCTTTTTCACCTAGTACGCTATCTGGCTTCGAATCGCCTTCGTTTATCCCTGCTTCTTCAGACACAGCATTCGGAACATATTCCACTAGCTTGCCAAAGAGTTCCTCCATTTGCGGACACTCCCAATGGTTTTGAATGTCCTCATCCGGGCTACAAAAATTAATATACAGTAACTGTGAAAACACCATGCTCATAGGCCCAGTCGGCGGCCATGTTGATTTTTGCTCCAGCAATAGCGGAACAATCGGCTTCTTGACAGCATCGGCGAGGCTCACTTCGCGTCGACAATTTGCTGACAAAGCATATTTTGACGTGACGCAGGATAGGACCACTTTACAACCGCGGATACCTTTATCGATTTTATCGTACAGGGAATCGCCGCCTCCCATTTGCATGATGTCTAGCCAGCAATGGAAGCCCTTTTTTGTCAAGACTGCGTAGAGCTGCTTGATTTGGGGTTGTTTGCCCCATTGGTATGAGATGAAAATATCTGGACAGTGGTTTGTTTCATCGACCTGTCGGAAAATAACCCAAAATAAAAATAATTGAAGGGCTTCGTGCAACAATGTGTTAAGTCTGAAATCGACGTTTGGAGAAAAAGGGCATTTAATGGTTTAACATTGGTCATTTATATAAGGATTGGCAAGTTGCCAAACAACAATATAATTGTGATCGCATCGACTTTGTGGTATTATTCAGGTATATAACAAGGATCTATCATCATGTGACACTTTGCAATACATTTTGGCGAAACATGTTAAGTCGACTTAACACATTGTTGCACGGAGCCATTCAATTGTTAATTGTTCAAAATATCGAAATTTAAAAAAATTACTGTTTTGTTTTTGTTCAAACAAAAAGTCGATTCTAGCGAATAGAACAAAAACAATCAGGTAAGAAAGTTGGGCGCCCTTTATTGCCGAGACAAAGGATTTGCGTCCTTAATTTATCAAGTGTTGCCGCATGCGTCAGGAAAAACGCACTATTTTTGTGAAGCCATAAACAGTATGATTTTGATGCCGTAAGACTATTTTGTTCATTTTACATGATGCTTTTATTTAATACAAATCGCTTCAGTGTGAATGCACTTACTAATGAATCCGATGATGCGTTAAATCGAGATGTTGGTTTGTTTTCTTTTGGTTGAATAATTATGATTTCCTCAGGTGGGCTCCACCAGTCTTTGTACATACCTAAAAAAGACATATTTTAGGTAACAATACTTATATGACTACATCATAATATACATGTACATGTGTTTTAATAGCAGCTATTATCGTTGCTGCTATACTTTTCCTAATACCTTATCTTCATTTGATTAATGAGTACGCTTGTACATTATGAATAAAAACATATAACCACTGATTTATATAATCTCAGATCACTTACCGGAAATAATGGCAGCATCAGGAGCATGTGTGTATCTCAATTGCATAAGCAACTCTTGAAATTTGGCTGTCGGCCAATATCGCTCGTCGCCAGCCGTTTCGCCAGCTCGCGCGAAAAATCGCACAAAGATGTACTCTCCAAAAATGGGTCCCATCGAACCGGGCGGAGGCCAGGAAAGTTTCTCCATCAAAAGCGGTATCATTGGTTTACCGATGGTGACCGCCAGATTAACCTGTTACGGTATCAACGAATGCATATATTATTTTTTGTTTCAACGAAATCAATATTGATAAATCCTTCCTTCACAAAAACCCGCGTCGTAGAAGTCTACATTAACAATGCCATAAACTTTGCCAGTTATCAAAAATTAAATTTGAATAAAACATTGTTTTCCACAAAAAGCAGAATCTCTTAGCATTGTTTATGAAATCATTTCACCTCTCTTTTGCAATTTGGTGACATTGCATATTTCTCCGTCACGCAGCAAATCACGACTTTGGCAGCGCGTATTCCACGATCGATCTTCTCGAAGAGTTTATCTCCGCCACCCATTTGCCCGATATCCATCCAACTTAATAATAAAGCATAAGATAAATTCATAATCACCTATTTCCGTACTTGCAATTAAATCCTTATAGAGCTGCGTTGTCAAGCATGTTTATTATGGCTGTAAGCGATATGGCTCGCATAAACTACTCTAGAAATTACAAACATAGGTTATGTATTTTGATATATTTTTGCATGGTTTTAAACTTGTCATTAGGCTTAAGGAAAATAACTATAACCGTATGCAAAAACTAAAACACCCATTCAAGATATATTACGAATGCAAATGAGTCATTAGGCTTCACCTTCTGTATCCTGCCATTTCAAGATGCTTATGCAACATCTTAACTTTCGGTTGATGCGCCCATTGGTAGCTGATGAAAATGGGAGGAGGATCCCAGGCCTCGTCTTCATCGTCCTCGACTACGTCATCTGACACCGCACAATTAATATAATTCGGATTAATATCTAATTAACTTTAAAGTTTATGACTAATTCGACGATAATTTGGGATTTAGCGACGATAATTTGGGAATAAGCCAATAAAAATAACATATGTTATGATGACGTATAATATAATATTTGATATATTCCATTGATATATTCCATTACATTGGTATTAATAATAATTATTATGCGAATGATTGAATGTACGACATGCAATGAGGTCTATAAAAGAATATTTAAAAACCCAAAATGTAAAACAAAACGCATAGGCAATGAAATAATATAAATATATACCTGCTTTTTTGAGCGCGTTCTCAACAATCATGGCCGCATCAGTTCTATTCATATCATTCAAAGCCTGCTCCACAGCAAAAGTAGCATCTCTTGTTTTATGCGTTGCGAACCACTCGTCAAAAAAACTCAAACATGGATCAGGTTGGGTTGCCCAGTTACGAATGTCGTCATTCGAATATCCGAGTTTTGTCGCAAGGAAACGCCAATCATATTCCTGCTCCTCGTTCATTAGTCGAGCTACATCCCGTGACCAAACTGGTGCGTGGCTAAGAGTCTTGAATAATTCATTTAAATCATCAGGATAAAAACTAAATCTCAAAAAGCGATTTGCTAAACATCAGACCGGTTTTAGTTATTCAAGTTTAAGTCACACTTATAAACTATCCATGTTTTCGTCATAAAATTTGTGACAAATATTACTTATTTAAATTCAAAACATACTTATTTCTTTGAATCTATTCCTCCTTTCGCTGGTTATTACCTTTTTGTCGATCTCTTCCACTTTGTCTTGCGTCTCCTCTACAGCGACCTCCAATTCGTAAACCTTTTCTCCTTGTTGTTCCACGTCCTCCTTCAGTTGACCCACTTCATGGTTTAACCTCACAGCGCCCTCCTCAAGGTCATCCACTTTGGCCACGTTTTCGGTCACACGAGTATCGAGATCTTCAATGTCCGCTTTCTGCTCTTCGACTTCCTGGGCGATGTTCTTCAAACTGATAAAACAGATTAGTTTGGTTTATCTTCATGAAACATAATAATATTTAGTGATTTAGAAATATATCAATTTATAACTATACTATAATCAACACTCTACATGAAACTAAATTTGTATCATTCGTTAAAAAGGCAAATATACCAAACATATAAAACATCTATCAAGAAAACAATGCACAGCCAATGCACAATCCTTTTAAGGCATTTATATTCATTTTTACAAAGGACTTTCTCAATTGTGCATGTGGTTAATCTTACTACATATACTGTTGATCAGAGCGAAAACATAATAACACAAACCTTCGACCTTCGATGATATCAAGGATGGGCTGTACATTGTCTTTTAATGTTGGATTTTTCAGCAAATCTGGATGAAATAGATTAAACATGTTATCAAAGTGCATCGTAATGTATCGTAATAGTGCATCGTAATTTAGAAAAGATAAAATTATATCGGTTACCTTCGAAAAGATCTTTATACTTGGCCAGTTCGTCAGGATGTGGCTCACCAATCTGTTTCACATTGTAAATAATGCCAATCGCGTAACTTGGGTTAGTCTTTCTTATCATGTCAATCATCACTGTAATATACTTTGCAGCGTATTCCTTTAAAATACATCATACTATATTAATCATTTATTTTAATTTTGCATTCAATAAAAGCTTGTGAATTGAAATATATAGACAAGATAATTATATGTAAATTATCTATACATTTTGTATTTAATGTGTATTTTTGCCTTAATTCATCTGCATCGCTTCATATATGTATGTAATATACCTAACGCTGATATTATTCTACCAGAGCATAGCGAGCAATAAATTGTTAAATGGTTAAAATGTATGTTGAATATATTTGCATGCTGTCACTCTTAAGATAAGTGTAAAATGAATCTTCGAAAAAAAAACAAAAGAAACAACATCCCTTATTGCAAAGATATTTGAACGCTTCAAATGCTTAGGAATATCCTGAACAATGCATAAAATTATAAATAGGTTTGAACAAATGAGTGGATATCATGAGTATTCATGGCGGTAGAAACCAAACATTGTACCTTGCCCAACAGAGCTATATGTACGAGTATTTCGCGGCCTTTCGGTGACATAGCTGTGTTCATGATCATACAGGATATGATGGCATCGTCATAAGGTGCTAGATCTTGATTTCTTGTTGGTGCAATACTGGACAACGGCATCAGCCCTAACGCCTGCGACTCGGGGTGTTTCAGTGTATCCACGATGCATTTTAGTGCTTCAACGCTGAATTCCTTAGAATAACGTTTTATTGGATTGATATAATTCTGTTACGGACATAATAATGACCCGCAAAATGTTGTATAACATTATTAGCTTTGTATGTATCTGCAATTTGGTACTAGCCACAATTATGCTATTTTGAACTCAATGTTTGCTGTTTAACAAAATTCTAACAATAATAAGACAATTTAAATGTTTAGATATATGTGAAATAAGACACAAAATATTGTGTGAGTAATGCTTTATCAAATTCGGAAAGTCATACATATTTTGTGATGCAAAAGTATATATTACCTCGGGATATTCTTTGGACATTTCCCACACGACTCCTGCCATTCCCATGAGACACAACTGCTTGCTTCCACAAATCGCTATCACGATCTCACTTATACGACCTTTGAATGCTTCTTTATTCCCATTGAATGCACCAATAAGTCGCTCTTGTTAAGTAAGAAAATGGATATTGGATGCCATGAAATCAGTACAACGAACCAAAACTGTTGCATTCATTTAGACAAGGGTTTATTGTTTACTTTACGAACTCATCAAGTTACATCTTGTCTTTTGTAATGGATTTTAAGCATAAGTAATGCCTAAAAAGATCAAAAGTGTCTTACGCATGTTTGATATATCAGGCTTATCAAGAAACTCATCGATCACCGAACTTAAATCATCGTCCATAAGTTTGGCGATGTTTGGTCCGAGAGCAGTGACGACAGATTGGACACTGCGCTGCATTTTTTCGTCATCGCATTTGCGAAGCTTCCATAAGGTCTTGAAGAATGGGCGTATGATATCAATGTTATCCTTGTGCTAAGAAACGATGATAGAACATTGATTTTATTAGATAAATTACATTTGATATTGCTCAATATGATATCGAATTGATGCATGTTGATGTGTAATATAACAGTTAGGTGTAAAATAATATAAATGAAAAATAACAGCTTATATTATGTATAACAATGGAGATCAGTACAGAGTAAGCAATGCAACAAGGATAAACATTGCTTACCTTAAATATAAGCAAACTAAATATCGAGTGCTTAAATTAAAGAAGAGAAGAGTTTGTCTCTTACTAGCATTAGATAGCAATCTAACATTTTTTTCATCATGGTCCAGGTGATATTTTGTTTTTCCATGTCGTCGGAATTAACCCAATCTTGATCCGCACACATGTTAAATATCATCGCCATTTTCGGTGCAATCATTTGAGCCACCTTTACATTGTTGGGGTCAAAGGGCCTAAATCGAAAATGGTCATTAAAGCTAATATTAAGAAACAAGTTGCAATTACGTAATTTATATTCCATCGGAATCCATGATAAATAACATATTTTTCGGTCTACTTTGCAAACAATTATAATGCCATTTATAATGCATGCATTAGTGATCTAAGAAATATGAGTACTATTCTTTCATAATCACTTTTCCTGTTATAAGCTAATTATGTATATTTGCGAGAATACATATCCGGTTATCTATTGTATAACAGTATATTTGAAATTCGCTGAATGAAATAATTTTGTGATTTCAACATACAAGATCGATGGGAACATTGAACCTATCGCGTTTTGAAGCATCATTCCGGTATATTCCCGAGACCTTTGTAAATATATAATTGATTTCAAAGCAATATCTACAGCTGTTAAACTTAATCAATGATCTTCATATATCTTAGATAGCTGAAATGACCTAAATATAATGATTAGAAACACATGATTTATGTATGTTGTGCGATATAATATCTAATCCTTACATTATAGCTAATTTAAATACACACATATATTGATATCATTAAATATAGTTCCTTTACTTTATAACACATCGCTTTTTTGTATTATAACTTAATGGTTTATTATCTATGTATGCAGGTTATGTCATAAACTCTTGTTATCATAGTATCCCTTCGCTATTACGTAGCTATTAAGCACCTTTTACAAAACAAAAAAGCGCATTAAACACATAGATCATTTAATGTCAATAAGTAACTGTGTTCAAAATGTAAATTAAATACAATAACCTTAGAGTTCAAATTTTGAACAATGCCTTACTTGATTAATTTTCCAGTCTTCTCAACAAGATCCTTGTAGTCGTTTTGACTCCAGAATACCTTCTCGTTGCATGATCTTTCGCCAAATTTGATCAAATTTTCAAAAATTGTATCAAATATCTCAGTGTGAGTCTGAAACAATTCAGAAGTAAAACTAAACACAACACAACTTTCACATTATCAACAACTCAAACAGTAATGTGCTAATCAAAGAAACGCGTATCAGCTTACCCGATTGCACACACACACACACACACACACACACACACACACACACATACATACATACAGACATA
>LQRL01152000.1:0-13170 GCA_001703475.1 Hydroides elegans
AATATAAAACCCCGCATACAACGTTGTTCTACCCATATTGTGTCTTTATTAGAATATAGAAGCGTTATAAAAAGTAGTTTTACTTATTTTGCGTATTTTTGTAGAATAAAAAAGCGCTACAATAAAAAGTTGCGTCTTGTTTTAGAATGTCAGAGCGCTACAATAAAAAAGTAGTTTAACTCATATTGTTTTTTTTATATATATCAATGCGCTACAATAAATGCTAAAAATACAGCAACGACTATTGAAATTACTTATAAGATAAAAGCTAAGATATATAACTTGAAACATGCGCTAGAAACATGTTTTATCATTTTTGTTGCATATGAGACCAACCCCTGTATCAGATCTAGACAGACGCGTCTCATGTCACACACATGTGTGCATATTTCGGAAGAGTAAATTTAGAATGAGAAGGACGCCTATATAACTTAATCTCATTCTTTTAATATGATACATGATACATTTAATATTTTCACAGGTTGCCAATCAACGCCGTTCAGATCACGCACGACTACTTCCCGAAAGCCAGCTACACGTCCTACTTCACTTTGCTTTTCTTTCTTGCGCATATCACTGCTATGAGTTCAACGGTTTACAATCCGTTCCTGTATGCGTGGATGAATGACGTGTTTCGCAAGGAGTTCCGGTCCATACTACCATGTCTATTTGCGTCAGCGAATGCGTCAGCGAATAACACGCAGAATAATGGCGGCGGCATGAGTTTGAACATGCAGACGCAGAATTATACGGCGCTCGAAACGAAAATGTCGCAAGTTCCCGTGTCGCCATGTTCTACGATGATGACGCCTTTGCCGCAAGAGGGACATCCGGCGGGGTTTCCGTTCAAGGGAAACACGGGTGGCGATAATGGAGAAATCCCGAACATGGGCGATAATGGGGAAGTACCGATTCAAAATGGCGGTGTTTACAACAATGGCGGACCGGAAATGAGTAAACCGGAAGTGAACGGGGGTAAACAGGAAATGAATGGTTCGCGTCCGGAAGTTGAATCGAAGGAGGCTTTATTGGATTGTGTGGATGTGGATGATAATCAGTCGGAGCTGGATAGTTCGTGTGGGCCGCATATTGAAGAGGCAAGTGTCTGAGCTTGGATGAGAAATATGAACCGGACTATGATCCAATTGTGCGTTAGAAATAAGGATTTTCACTAATCGCTCCGAGTTATTACTTACAGACATTACGGGAGCCCGGAAACGGACGATATGGCAGAAAGTAAAGATATTGATAGCAACGTAACGAGATTGTGAAAAACTTATATCGAAGAAACAAGTGTCTGAGCCTTGGTTCAAGATGAACGGATGAAACAATTGAACTCCTGATTCAATGTCACAATACGGAGGGTTTCACTTCGTCTCGGCTTGATTAAATTCGGAAATCTAAAGAAAAATGATTTCGAAAAATGAGTTAAATATATAAATGGCATAAATGCGTAATTGTGAGAAACGTTCCAAGAACAAAGCATATACATATATGCAGTTTGAGCGTATGACACCCTAGTGATTTCGTAATGAATGACTACATTAACTTATATTGCCAACCACTGGCTTAGATTCCTGACATGGTGCATCCGTGGTAGCCATATTGAAATAAATTGACACAATAACAAGTGCATTTCAAGTATGGAAATTGAAAAAATACTCCGTCAATCACGAATATGCATGCATGGCATTGACTCAAGCAAGTCTACATAAAAATGCGTTCATCAGTATGCATAATTGGTACCCAATCACAGACATTTCGAATTGCCGGGATCCGGTTCATATAAAAGGGTAGAAACTTCTAGTCGCATTTTCAATGCAAGCGCTTTTTTTGTGTTGCTTTTTGATGAGCTGAGTTCGTGTGTGCTTGGTGCGATATAATTTGATCTGCATTTTTCAGTTTGATTAGTGCATGGTGAAACTCAATTGCATAAAAACGGAATATCGTGTATTCTGATTGCACCAGCGTTAATTTTGAACAAAGAACTTATGGGCAACGTCATGTCATATATACACTTAATACTATACACTTCATGGACAATCCATGGCATAAAAATGGAATATATCATGTATTCTGATTGCACCAGAGTTCTATGAATTCCTCTATCATATATAATGAAGAGCTTGTAAGAAACATTTCAAAAATACGCTGTATCATAGAGAAAACGTTTGTGTTGCAATAGTATATTTATTGAACATAACATCTACGTTGAATCACTTATTAGTGTATTCAAATTATCTGACAAATATCAGCATATACATTATACAATGCGACAATCGATAGAACTGCGCCATGCTTATGATTTTTTCACGTTGCGTAACGTCTAACGATTGTTTTAGCTGTACATACCCCTTTGTTCCAGGGCGATATTAAAATGGTTTTAGTGGTATTATGTCTGTCATGCTATGAGGTAATATCCGTTCGAGAGGAAATGTAGATTTCGCAAATGCACTCCATTTCTCAACGATCCCTGTTATTTTTCCGACGCCGCCGGTAAATGAACTTGCTATTATGATATATACGAGGATGGAATATGAGAAAAGGCATTCGGGGCCTGGTCACATCGGAATTTTCTTCTTGTTTTCTTGCAAAATAAACGAGCGTTAAGGTAGCTTGTTGAGTTTCTCAAGAGGGATAAATTCTAAAACAGGTTTGTTAGGTGAAGCAAGAACAGCTTTAAATGTGGCAGATCTGATTTATATAAAACATCATAGGCATTTACTTAAAACGATTTGTCTTTTTCAGTTATTATATATATTATTTCAAAGTACATGTTACAAAATTATTGTTGAATTAGTTTTGTTTTGTTGATATGTATTTGCTTTGCGTGCCATACTAAAATAAACAAGTTATTTCTATATAAGTATAGGATGATTGATCATGTATCAATAGTTTTTAAGAAAACATCTAGATTTTAAGAAACCGTTTGAGGATGCAACATCCGGTTATTTGAAATACGATTATTATTTGTTTATCTTTCTTGAAGTATGATTGACTTTGAACGGGTTAAATAAAAAAAACTGTATGTTTGCTATGAAAAAACACACATTAGTATCTTTTGTAGATAACGATGCGGGATTATATCAAACGTTCACATAATGCCTAATGGAGTACATAACTAAACGAACTAAATAAAACTACTTTAAATTTCTACAAAACATAGCACCTTCAGAGCCGTCATTTAGTATACCACAAGTGGCTTTGGATATAAGAATTCCACCGTTTCAAAGCTCTTAGTAAAAACATAACAAAATGTTATTTGATTCTAATAAGGTTTAGTTTCCTTTTGTGTTCGACAAGTAATTAAGTTCGAGTGTATCAAATTTTCATTTATTTCGATAAACAATCAGATGTTTTCTTTTCATTGACGTAATTTGTGCGATTACTTTTATTTTTCTCGAAGGCTATCATTTAACACCTATTGATATTGTTTCAGACAAGATTGCAATTTAAATGAAATGAAAAGAATAATTGAAATCAAAGCTGATAATATGTGTTTAGATATTTGAGTATTGTCTTGATTGTGCACGTTCAAATTGTTCGTTTGGTGCATAGAACTGAACAGACTATTTTCAAAAGATTCCCAAAATCACATCTGATATTTAAACAATTAAAAATCACCGTGAATGGGAGTTTCATATCATTCATTGTCTGAAAAATGAAGTCGATTTTAATATTCATATTTTATAAAAATTGTACGATGTGATGATTGAGATCAACAGTATCATCATTTTCACAAATACCTTTCTCACTGTTTTGTTAACAATGTCATAGCGGAATCATTCAAGTCAGTTGTCTCCATTCCACAACAATGCACTGTTATATATCATTTCACATGACATTGTGTATATTATTTTCTGATAAATATATAAATATGAATCGTGCCATGTATTTTTTTTTTCATTTGCGGATGTAATGCAATTGTAAATATGTATAAATATAGAAAATATAAGTGATAACATCTATCATGCTTCTATAATATCAGTTTTGATTTATATGACATTGAAATATAATTGTTTCTGGTACCGTTCGGATTAGTCCATGTACATATATAGGTAGGTAGAGTATATAACAAGTTTGTTCAATATTGTACATAGTGTTGATAAATTATTCATTTTAAAGATTCTATAGAAGATAATAGAGGAAATATTAGTTATAAACTGCTTTTATATAGGCAGGAGTTATCAGCTTAAAATGTTGTATCATTCTAATATACAAATTGGATTATCTGAATTAGTTTTAACTAGAATTATATATGACTTCAAACTTTTCTATGATAATTATTTACTTATTTACTTAAATAGTTTTTTTTTCAAAAAACGTTGCCGAGAATCCTTCATATATTATGTGTATCAGAGTCAAAAGAGAATGGAAATTAAAGTATGAGCTGATCTGGTTTGGTTTTTACATATTATTAAAAATATGTAGTATCAATATAAAGATATGAATAAATTATATCGCATAATGATTCTTTCTGTTGTAGAAGAACGCTAAATAAACGAATAAATTGTGATATGATGTAGATTAGCATTCGAGTTATGTTTTCAAAAGGTATGCTGGCATATCTTAAAACAAAAATAGATAATAGTAATATATTCGATTTTGAAAAAGATTGAAATCACTTTAAAACTGTTATAGCCTATATGTTAATATAGATAGTTTGGTTTAATTAGAAAAATGTTTGCGTTTAGAAAAGAAAATGCCTAAATGTTATGTAAAATGAGACATAGATGCAATAATAATATGTATACTGCACATTGATACAAATTATCATTCATAGAGTGATTTGTTTAATATTGACTATATATAATTTATTCTATCGGTCTACCTTATAAATAATGTTCCATATGAATCGTTTGACTCGTATAATCAATAAAGTTCATTTTTGAAAGAAAAATACATTATTCGATATAGTTGCCAAAACATTGTTTGATTAGCGAATAGCATTTAGTTCAAATAAAATATATAAACTACTTTTAAGAAATAATGTATTAAAATTATATCATTTGTCACACTTTGAATTGTATTAAAATATGTACATAGACAATTCATATATCTAATTTTATTTTAAAGTTATGATAATGTTGGTGTTACATATTTTCCTGACGTAATGTGCTGGTTTGATTGAAAAAATGTTTCAAGCAATGTAACGTTCGTGATCAAATATAAATAAAGAGTTGATATATTAATATTGCGTTTCCTTTCCTATCTTCTCTTATTAACTGAATTGTAATCATGGAACTATACAATGAAGCATATCCAAATGGGTATCAGGACAACTCACCCAAAAACCAACTCACCAAAATAAGTTTTGAGTCAACACACCCAAATATGTTGGTCAACTCACCCATACTTTTGAACAACTAGCCCAATATATTTTCACATAATTTGACAAATTAGCCCGTATATTATTCGTCGAGTATTAATATATAATTTTACAAATATTGATTTAAATATTTTAACATCCGAGATTACATCGGGATCAAAGGAGCGTTTGCCCTCAGTCTAGTCTGGTGTGGTTAATTTACCATTCCGTGGGAAATTTCTGTCAAATCTTAATATCATACATTTGTGGAAAGGTTTTGAGGTGCTCTTTTGAAATAAACATGTTACCAATTTTTATTTTCAAAAATATGTATCCGTAAATTACGATGGCCGATATGGTCAATTTCCATTATAAAAAGAAGTAATATATGAAATGAAAAGTGCAGCTAAACATATCCTATTTGTGCTAAATCTTATTTTTGTAGCTTTTGATAGAATTCACATGTTTCTTACAAATAATGCCAATGAAACTACGATTTGAATATATGAATATATTTTTATTCAGAAGTATATAACGAACACTTTATGTTAATTGATCGGGTTTGATTACACTTACAATGGCCAATGTGTACAACTACCGTTGTCAAAACGAAGAGGACAAAGCAAATATCAGGAACGGGCATGTCCCATCGATCAACCCCATCTTGCTTAGAAAGCTATCGGTATGTGGGTGCATCATGAGATACGATTCTTTTGTATAAATTGAATACAAAATACCATAGTATCTTAAACGCATTAGATATGAAAAGTTATTCTGGGCCATGGTTATTTCACTACGTAATTATTGGCCGAGCTAGGAAGTTATTGAGCCTAATCACACTAATATTTCATTATATATTGTTCATATCTATGTGAAAAAAAAAGTTTATCACAAAAAATATCATCGTAAAATAATCTAACTAAACATTTAATAGAAATTATATATAATGATAACGATAATTTGCTACATATTTATGCTGGCCTAAATATATATTACAATATATGACAAATAATATAAATGAGATTCATTTGATCAAACATTTTACCTATCGGCCACCGTAACGCGTAATTCAGTTTGTATTAATTATTTTACTAGATCAGCTTGATACCGAGAAATATATTCATTATTAATTGAGTAATACTACTAGCAAATTACATGCGTAAATATTATGGTATTACAAATTGGCAACATGTGTAAAAATAATCGGCCCGGGGCCGCAGGCCCCGTGCCTTTATACAACTCACATGCCCAATCAATTACTGCTAAAATTTACTTCCGGTTGAGCGTGGGTAATTACCACGTGGTGATTATGTAGTTTTTCGCAATTAACTTCACGCATTTGTTTTTATCAAATATATGCAAGATGTGAAGATATTTAAAGCATCATTATATATTTTTTATCATAATGTGTTGTGTTATCCAATTTGTTAAGCCATGCAGAAATCATTAAATAGTATGCGTACATATAATTTTGATACAATCTTTAATCATTTGAAATCGGCGATAAAAGATAAGCTCCACTTCGAAATCTTAATAACCGTCATGTGGGTATCTAACCTATTTCAAAACATTAGTTATAGTAATCAAACCACCAACAACGAAACAAAAACGGAGAAAAATGCATAGCAAGTGATAAAATCGTATTTTAAAGAAATCGAATGGAATTTGCTTGGTAACAACAATCGACGTTGTTTTACATTGCGCAAAATAATTGTTACGTCAAACACGAAGAAAGTGGCAATTAACGTCTTAAATAGCAGGTGGAAACCAAAGTGCTTAGGCAACCCAGTTAACTCAAAGATACAAAAGAAAAATGGAGATTTAAATGTTAGAATAAACAATATGTAATATTTTTAACCGAATTAGTAAAATTACATATACGTATACGAAAATATAAATGTTTCTTTGACAGTATCTTGCATCACGTTTAGTTTTTCATTAAATTTATTTGTATTGTTAAGCAGCAAATCACAAAATTATTACTCATTATCTTTTGGTTGCGAATGCTGAATAAGATATCAACCATGTATATTTGTTCTATGTTTCATCATAAAAGTGTTTCTCAAGATAAATCTTGTGAATAATAGCTGAGAAAAAAAGAGTATGAAATAGGAAATACGTATGATTGTGGTTTGTATATCCATAGTTTTTTTAATGATTTCAGCTACATGTACATGTAAAATTGTTGGTGGAATATAATCATTTGCAACCTTTAAAAATGGTGATATTTTGAAATAAACTGATCTAAATTAGTTTATATAAATCCCGGGCCACATTGCGGTAGTACATTTCTAGTCTACACACATATACCTTTCAGAAAATATATAATAATAAGATTTAACAAGCATTTCCCACGGTACCCATTTTCAGTGGGAAACAACACAGGACTAGTCATAGCTGAATAGAAACTTCAAATTCATTGTTTGCAGTGCAATAACTAAGAAATACAATTATGATTAATCCAAATGCGTATCTTAACAAGAAAAAAATAGTCTGAAAGTCATTTCGTATGTTTCAAAGCTTGGGTGAAGTGTCCAAAAACTTGGGCCAATTGACCAAACAATTGGGTGAGTTGACAAAAAACTTGGGTGAGTTAATCACAACTTGGGTGAGTAGGTTTTTGGGTGAGTTGGCCGACATCCATCAAAATGAAGCGTCTCCTAAACATATAAGGGCGCACGTTCCATCTAAAATAGGCTTTTGATGTTCACATTTGATGGGGGCCCTATTATCTTTTTAGCACATGAATGAATTTTCTCAGATATATAAGGGTACATATTACACTTTACATTTTGGGTTATGTCGCCCCCTTTCGCTCTCTCGATCTATCTTACTCCCTACTATCTACCTTATTTTCTCTCTCCAACACATTCTTTATCAATAAATCAGATTTAATAGGTTTCTTATGATAGTTATATATCACTGAAATAATTTGGAAACAAATTATGCTAGAAATTATTTCGCATTTAAACCATTTAAAAAAGCAATCGCATTCTAAACAAATAATAACACTTAAATGTTACATGTGATTTTTTTTTTCGCAGCCAGGGCAAGTCACATTCATTCAATGCGGCCGGGTCACGTCTTATCCCTTTAAATAAACCATCTTCTAATAGGTTTGCTATGCTTTCCCTCTATTCCCGACGAGTTGAACCAATCACACACATTTCCAGACACACAAATAACCGAATTTCCATTATGATGATAAACCCCAGTTCGGACTGTCTGCATGGAACAGCTGGCGAAAGCTAAGTGATTTCTATTTACTCTAAAAGCCCCTAATCCTGACCCAAAGCCCCAGGCAGGGGACAACTAATTTACTGATTTGGCTCAAACATGAAAAATAACATTCATGATTTCAACATATTCTAAAGCCTTCTTAACATTTTCTATTAAGATGGACATCATTCAAATAAGATCAATGTTCTTTTTTAAACTTATCTTTGAGAAGTGAATATTAGGTGGGTAAGGCTTTGTTTGAATCAAATACATTTTTATTTTGAAAAGTCCAGCATACTGTTTTTGAAGGTAAGACTGACCATGTTCAAGTGAACACAATATCACATTAGATTTGTTATAAGATGTCGTTTGTTACGATAATAAAGACTTGATTGCTGATTAACTATAATAATAAGATATGATAATATCAGTTGAAACATGTGAATAATGCGTCTGTAATTACCATAATCTAAAAATGAGCCTTTTTTCAAGAAAGAGCCCATCTTTCTTTCGTTGATAAAACCATTTTCTGAACGGACGTTCCAGAGACGCCCTTATGTCTATAGTTATTCACTGCTTGTAACTTGTTTCCTTCCACACGGAAGTGGATATTTCCAATTTGGCAAGGTCATAATAAATAGCCTCCTCAAAGCGAGATTATCTTTAGCGTAAAGAAGAATATGCTATTTTAATCTTAAATTAATCATTATTGCAATAAGGCTTTGTTTGATAAATTATTTGCTTTTAAACCCAAAGACATGTCTGCAAAAGGTGTTTTTTTTTCGTATTTCGTTGATAATTTTACTTGTACCTTGGTTAGATATGCTTAGACAATTCATGCATTTCTGGGATACGTTGTGCATATTCCACACTGCCATAATAACAGCACTGCAGAGCGTCGGGATCAATTGCCGGGCAAGTAATGCTAATTGATTCGAACTTTAATTGTACTTTCGTGTAAGCCATCCATCTTTGGCCGCCCTTAATATGGGTACTCTTTCTGGCAGCTTCCGTTTCAACCTAAAAGCACTTGTGCATGTCTACTTTTTTTCGAGAACTATTTCCTGACCTGCTTAGCGTGTCTGTATCAGTATGACATGTCCCGCAAAAAGGCGTGTCGAAGCGGGGAAGAGTAACCCAATCTTTTAAAGTTAGGGATGATACGTAACATCATAAAAATATAACAAAAAGCAAGAACTTCAATAGTCTACGCGATATTTTTTTTTATGAAGCCTGTGATATTTCGTTCAGTATCTAAGTGCAAAGCAATTTGTTATTAACTTCTTTACATCGATGTTTCATATCTAAATCATTACTCGAATTAATGATGCATACTGCATTATATTATTTAGACTGGCATCATAAAATATCAAATCAGGCAAGCACATATACATTTGTTAATATTCGTGTTTGTTTCTGTATGACAACTGATACTCTTTTGCGTTAAATAAAACCACACGGGACACTTACCCTAATTTCTAAATAATGTGGCAAATTTGACCTTGTCAGCAATTAACCCATAATGCAACACACCTAATTATATTTGCACACATATAGCATTAATTTATCATGGAAACTTACATTGCAGCAACAGCTATTATTGTATCAGAACTTGTCATATTTAATATAAGCTCGATTCTTCCGTGTTCCAAAGTTTGTGTAAATGTCTCACTCAATAATGGGATCAGTGCGAAAGACTATCCATGTACATTTAACAAACTGACTTTTTTTCGTAGCAAAAAAACCGCAACACTGTTACGACGTGCTTTGGTCGTATTAAAAGGTTTATTTGGAACCTTTGAATCGGAACATAGTTTAATTATTTTCCGAAGAACTGAATTTTGGAAGATTGTGTTGCAATGACAACATACTTATCAAATATAATTGTTACCTTGTGGAAGAATTTGAGTGAAATATAAATGTTAAATATAATAATACATAAAACGGATATCAACAATCACCAATTTCGGCCGCGATAACTCAGGGACACAAGCTACCGCAAAACCTTAATCCAAGATACAAAAGCATACATAGTTAAATAAGTTGTTACTTTAACAAAGTTTAAACGAAATTGTGCTATAAAAATAAGCAAACACTTAAACCCATAGATCCCATTTATTTGCAAAATGGTCCCTGCAAGCTATGTTAACGTGTTTATATAGGACAGATCCCCCGGTATCACAACAACCAATCCCAAACGTCGACATTGCTAATTGAATTCCTAATTATTATGATCAGTTCCGCTACCGTAGTTCTCATTTATGGTGCACTTAATTTTCGCGCAATGAAACTGGTGCGCTAAAATTGATCCCTAAGGCCTACGAATAGGGATATGACCAATGACCAAATGTTACAATGACTTAATAAATTAAGTATTTGCGCTTTTATTCTATTCAAACGTATTCATATAATTATTTGTATAGTAATCTTTTTCATATAATGAATAATATTAATATTTTCTGGATGTGCCTTTTAGTGATATATTTATTCGAATTGGGTAATTTCATTTATAATGTTATTCGTCTACTCCAATCACCATCAAAGAAATTTGATATGTCCTATGTGGTTTTTCTTTCAGAAAGTTGTTGAAGCAAATATGTGAGCTCTGCTAAACATTACAATAATAATAATATATATAAGCAACACAAACAGAACAATAAGTCATAAAGCATAACATAAATATCCATGTTATAAGTGGCATTCCGTTGGAAATTGAAATCTAATTTAAGAAAACACATAAGCCATTTTTAAAGAAAAGACCAAATAAAATTTAAGAAAACACATAAGCCATTTTTAAAGAAAAGACCAAATAAATTTAAGAAAACACTTACAACATACTGTGCGGAATTACAAACTGAACGAAAAACATCAGCTAAAATATTCAGTCATTTATATGACGTATGTTGTAGCTGCAAAGGACACCAGTTTTAGTTGCAGTCTTATGGCTTGCATCTTGAACCGACTTCATTAAATCGATTAGGCTACAATCTTGGGCATCAATTTAGACAATTTGCTGGCTAAACGATGTCCATCAAGACAATACAGTGTCTTCTCTATATCACCAGTATCGATCCAACTTATATCTGGAATGCCCGTTTTGAGATTCAAACGTGTTGTTTGAATGATAAAAAGGTTATTGTTTGCATTATCTGAACAATGGAATAAAACTGCATCCTATCACAACAATTTTCCTTTTAAATTGAATATATGTTATATAAATACTAGGCTGAGATTGATTAATTTACCTACATTTCAACAATTTTCTGTGTTTAGCGGATTGTTGTTGTATAATGTTCTCTGATTGTCCCCAAAAAAGGGTCCAAATACAGTAACTACATTCAAAGCTCTTGGAATAAACCCTATCTTGAAATGCCTCACTGAAATTTACCGGTAAACCAGTAAAACTGTAGACATCTAAATAAAAACAAAAACATAAGCATGTTAAAACCACGTTTTAAAACACATTTTCGTGTCTCCGCTAAAATCCCGAACTTGAAAAATATGTTCTTTGTCTGATCTTGACTTGGAATCCAATTACTTTAGTCACAAATTGCTCTAATCGCATTTTGCAAACCTCTCAAATAAGCGTCTAAGATTTGGAACGACTTTTTCGCCATGGTACGGTTAGGTACTTTTCCGATCAATATCAGCACCAATATGGTCAATTCAATAGAATTCTATAGCTTAATTGCTTTTGACAAATAATTTACCTCAAGTATCTTTCAAATTTGCAGCAATCGCAAAAGCGCATGGCCGCATCATTCGGAACCGATAAACTAAAATCAGGTATCTAGAGCTATGATTGAATGTACAATGTAAGTAGAGGGACACTCCACGATCTATTCGGGTAAATGTTTATTCTTGTTGCAGCTCTTCCTTGCTTGCAACTTTTTCAGAACATAACAAAGATTTTTTCCAAACTATTATTTTACTCTAGGATTATGTTTTCAAGTACATAAACCGATGCACCAGTACCTAAATGTAGTCTCTGTAAACGATTCTGTGAAAGAATAACCTCATACACATATTTGATTATCTGCGATCTTTTCGTAGAACGAAAAATCGCAGGTAATGCGTTTTTGCTTTTCTGAATTTAAGCGGCTGTGTTCCCGTACACCGATTTTCTATATGTTCAAGTTCGAAATCGACTGATCATTTTATATAACATTATAAAAGTCAGTCGTCTGATGCTGCATATGGGGTTTACATTGTGATCTTATAAATAATATTGAATATATTTGATGCTAAACACACACCATCTGATCACACAAATGTCTTCATTATTGCCATGCTGAAAAACACTATGAATTTTTTTGCGGCCTCTCATTGGCTGTTGTGAATGGGGTAGAATAATTGATCGAAAAGTGACGCACTTTTGACCTGCTTGGTGGCTTTAATATCAATTATCTCCTATACCTGTTTTAATTAAAAATCGATAGATATCTCGTTAGAACACACTATTATAGATGTTCATAATCACGTCACTTAATTTTAATTCATATGACAGAGTAAGATATTAAAACGGAATAGATCTTGGAAAAAAGACCACGTGGCATGATCGAAAAGTGACGCACCTACAATTATTTGATTATAAAAGCATCACAGTTGTATAATTTGGCGAGCTTTTTGTATATACGATATAA
>LQRL01152004.1:3574-19567 GCA_001703475.1 Hydroides elegans
AATGGCTGAGAATCTGTCACTAGAACCAAAATATATCTCAAGAAGTAATCATGTATACTTCCAAGGCATACAATGTTTTCCTTTCCAACACCTTTGTGATATAAATGGCAACATCATAGCCCCAAAATTGAATCGCACCTTTTTCGACGCTGTCGATACAGTTATCCAAGAAGGACTTGTTAAACTTCCCAATACCAATGGTAAGTACAGCATCACCATGGATAAATTTGCCTTGCATTTTGAAGACAAAATATCCCGGCTCCTTATTGCATACAGCAGTGATCGAATTAGATATTTAAAGATTTCAATCGATCTGGCTCCAGCCATCGTGTGTCCAAAATACGAACCAGATATTCCCTTGCCGTTGAATGTAACATGCACTGAGCATTTTGCTTTAGTTAAAGTATCGCGACTTGATGAATCTGATGATAAATTTCCAATTTCATTTTCGGCGGGTGAACAGGCACTCATGAACAAACTTCCTGAATGCGTGCGTGACGGTTATATCACTGCTAAGGCAATGCGTCTTACCGCAATCTGTGAACAGCCCGGGCTTAATCGAGATATTCTACGAGTCCTGGAGCCGATTGACATTACAAAATATATCAGTTCATATATTCTGAAAAATTGTCTATTCAGGATTTTGCAGAAAATAGAAAAGGGAAAATTGGAAGATATTGAGTCGTGCCGGTTCGCTTGGTGCGATGCAACATATACTGAGCTTATAAATCAGCTAGAGACGGCGAGATGCATACGCACATGGTATAATGACAATATGTTTTTGTTAGACTGTACCGACCATCATATTGATATGATATATTCATGTTGTCAGAAAAGGCGCCTCATTTTGGCACTGTCATATCAAATCAAATTTTGGCTTGCAGAAAATCTTCACAACTTGAAACAAAAAGATGATGGTGGGAAATTTTTAAACAAGTTCCTCGACACAATCTAAAGGCAAATCATAAGCTACGATACTTTTAAGGATAGTTTCGAAAATGTGTTTGATAGGGAAAATGAATTATTTTTATACGGATATGAATTTTTCATTGACGAGAAGCATGGTTTGACATTCTATTCACGCGTTACATATGATCAGTGTTATTAAATCTTATCGTGCATTTAAATTTATTTAAAACGTGAGCTTGTCTAAGTTATAAGAACTGTTGTGCATTACACCTTCAATTGTATCTGCTTAATGGTCCATTGTGGTTAATGATTTACCGTGACCATCGAGTCGAGAACCCTGGGTTTCATTTGAATCGACTTGCTTCGAGTCGTTATTTTGTGTTTTTTTGCCTTAAGGATGATTCAATTATATAATTTTGCGCATTCTTTAATCTTTTTGATATTATCACATAGATCTATGTATCAAAAGGTACGTGTTATTGTCAAAAATAGGGTTTCACTAAATAAAGATGACTTAATGCAAATCAATTGCATGGAACGTCTCATTATCATATTTCCATACAAACGCGCCACCGTATGCTTTAGACATAGGAAGTTAACAAAACATTCAAAAACTTTTGATAAACACTTATACTCAAATAGTTTATCTTAAACAATATTCACATTCGGCCTGCTAGACCAGAAGGAATTGTTCACCTGACATGGAAAAAGTGATGACATTTTTGTGGTGAATAGGCACTCAAATTGGTTCATAAAAATAATTTTCAAAATTCAAACACGCATGTATTATCAACAAAGATTTATTCAGCAAAATAATAGGTAAGGAATGTAGCCTATATAAACGGAGGTTTGACCCCAGCATTGTAAAATGTTTCACAGGATAGCACTCACTAAAAGCACTGAAACTGAATACAGAAGCTGCAAGCTGTTTCTGACACAACGATAATCAACAAATTGATAAAATATATAAAACATTTTTTGAAATGCAATTCGAAACAATAAAAACAATTCGTTCAATATATACACTGTCTTGCAGAATTTGTATAAAAGCTTTCAGATCCGATCCATCAAATATACAATAATTATTTGGATATAATTCAGCTGAAGATGCAGGTTGATTATAAAATAACAAATTATTGAATCGCGACCAAAATCTTTATGTTAACTTAAAATCTAATACTTGTTGCATACTTAAAATAGTATATTTACAAAAAAAATCTTATTCCATTTAAAACCTTTATATACACAAGCATTTAAAATAAATGATTTCTAAATGTCCAACTGGTATTGTCTTGATATCGCAATGCATAGAAACGTACACGTCGACGATTTTACTTAGAACTATGAAGGTTGTATGCATCTCTTTGGATCTCGAGTTATATTGAGTGGATCCCATGTGTTAATGAAAACATATCCACCATTGGTAAGACAAAGACTTAAGCGCATCGATATTATACAATGTACTCTGTATTTAGTATTCAACAAATGTTTATTCAAAATCATAAGGATTCATTACGCAATACTTTGGCACGTAAGTACATATTTGAATATTTTGTGGCAAAATATCAGGAATTTATCTCTATATAATAGTATACAGCCTTAGATACCATATCATAGCAAGAAAACGTCGACGTTCCCAAGCCTTAGAAATGTGTGTGTTGTCCAACGATCTTTCCACAATTGGGGCATGTGTGGGTGGAGTCGTAGAGGCTTGGAATGCAGAATGGGATGAGGCAGCATCCCAGCCATGTGATGCCCATTGCAAAACATCTGCAAATATAAAGGTGCATCAATGATATAAAATTGTATCTGTGTATACATAACAAAATAACAATATTAAAAATAGTTAAATTAATGCAATATACAGTGTTTTGAATGAGTTTCTCCTCTTATATATGTATATAAGCTATTTGCAATATACAACAAAACATATATAACATGTTTAAATTGATTTTTGTCGCGATCAATATTTATGCTAATGAATAAACTAATGAATAAGGAAAGGTGTGTTTTTGAATAAAATTTGAATAAAACATAGTGTCATCTTAAATAATAATATACTTTTAATTTTTCTGTGACGCCATTCTTGTCACTAGTTAACTTTAATTATCACCGTAACCCAGTGACACAGCGTAGTTAAGACAATATAAGGACGTTAATTGAATCTCGGGCATCATTTATTTTTATGATTGGTCGTCTAGCTTTGTTTAGTGTAAATTAAGGTTTTCTTCACGACGACACCTAGATGCTTATGAAACAGTAATTATCACAAGGTGTCATAAATATGTTGATTAGAATCTAATAATAATCTGCTTTAATGCCAATGTTTCCAAGAAATATATAACGGTTATTTTTGAACTCAAGACATTTTCACATTAAAAACAAAAAACAAACTTGACCCTACAGAATTGTGTTGTTTAAAAATAATGTGTTTCTTTCTACAAAAGGCAAGAGTATTAGTTTATTAATGTGAAAAAGATATCTTTTGAGATAAAATTATGTTTTTGAATGATAATTGTGTACAAAAAGTTACAAAAAATACAAGGGGTATGCAAACAGATAATTCTGAGAAACTTTGAAATTATTTATTGAAACAAACACAAAAATGAAACATACGGTAACGAAATTATTTCAACAAAATGACCTTAAAATGAGTGAAACTATTTTCACGCACAATCACAGGATTCTCAAACGAATATTTGTTTATATAGTAATAGCTTGTAAAAAATAGCGATAATGCTTACCGCAAAGTATTATTAAAACATCTAGAATTAAAATGGCTCATATTGTGTTTAAATGTCAAAATCATGCATTTGATAAAATTGAATCAAGAACTTCAAAATGTCAGAACCATTTATTTTTTAGAAAGACACATATAGCAGTGATATAGAAAGAACAGAAAATCGAATATTTTTGATGTTGCTTATATCTAGCATTTTATATACACTGTACAATAAATGCATTATAGAGTCTACATAGTAGTCTATATAAATATTCCTAGGATTTCTTTTAAAAGTTGGATATAAATTGTCTATGATGAAAATAATCAAAGAAATATTGAGATTAATTTTCAGGCTGAATAACTTTCTGAAATTTCTGTTACTTTCTGAAATAAAATTCGTCAACCTCTATCAAGTGGCCCGGCTAATTTATAATATCATTACATTTATTTACAAACATGTTATTCTAAAAAATATGCTTTAAAGATTTATCAAAAGACAACACAAACAATGCATATATGCTTGCAGGGTCATATAGAATAAAACATTGAAAACCAACGTTATTTTGAGTTTATTATTAGGTTTCTTTTTTGCTATTTTTTATTCCATCGCCGACCTACGTTTTTTAATATGATAAATGAGGTTTGGGGTTCTAGCATAGAAGTAAACAGGTATGCTTGCTTGTGTACAAATAATTCTACCCACTCGGAAAATTGTTATCCATGATTAAGTCGAATAAAATTAAATGAGGCATAAATTAAATATTCAAAATTGAACTCGATTACAAAATACACATAACAACTGTCATCAATTAAGACAGATCAAATAAAAGTATCTTCATACATGTGAGATTCGATATTTCTATATTTTATATCAAAATAAACTGCCCAAAAAATATATCCATATGTATACGAAAGATTTGTTTTTTTTTTTTTAAATCTTATATCACTTATATACGTTTATAATGTCTCTGAATATATATATCTTAAACGATATAACAAAAAATCGCTCATTAAACGTTTCAAAGTATGTATCTAATTATATCCATTTATATTTGCTTTTCTAAAAATATATATTCAGTGGAACCTCGTTAAACCGAACACGGATAAACCGAACTAGTGATTAAACCGAATACATTTTGCGATCCGAGCCTCTATATTTTCTCTATAAATATTATCGGATAAACCGATAATCGGTTAAACCGAATGATATGTGCCGATCCCGAGGTGTTCGGTTAAACGAGGTTCTACTTATTAGAAATTATTTGGTATGCATCGTCTTTTCAAGCTAACATATCTCAACAATATTTCTAAATATATAGAATTTCTATATCGTGATCTGTCTGTCAAAATAAACCTTTCACTCAAAGTATCTAGTTTGGCACCAAATCACATTGCCACATATAGAGTAGAAAGACGGAGCCATCAAACTTTCAAACAGATCATCATCCAATCAGATCGCAGTATCCTCAATATCACGTGACCAGTTAGAAATGAGTGTGTTGACCAATGATTTTGCCGCAATTCGGACACGTGTGTGTTGAATCGTAAAGGCTCGGGATGCAGAACGGAATGAGACAGCATCCCAGCCACACGAACGGAATTATAAGTCTGCGTTAAAAGGAAAAAGATGGAAGAAAGAAAGAGTGATTAACATTGAAAATGAAAACGTTAGGGAAAAATATTAGTAATGGAATAAGTTAAGGATGATTTTTTTTCCCTAAAACTATATGAATTATTTTCATATACATGTTTTCTAAAACATGACAGAAGATGTTTTTTTTTTAAAGTTAAACTGTCATATTTTGTTTGACAAAATTCTAACATATTCAAAGCGTATTTTTTTTGTCAGATCATTTTCACATATTTTTTGTATGCGTATATCTAGATTTCACAGCCATTAACATTGCCAAACGTTTATATCGACAAAGGAGGAACCATGCTGAACTCATTCCATTGCAATTAATCAAATGACATGCTATTTGCATTGTACGATCATGCAAGCTAAGATGAAATAATAGCACAAGTAAATTAGATATAACATTATTTTAATTTCACGGAAAAATTAAGTGCATCTTTAAAAGCAAACTATTGAAAATCACACGAAAGGTGCTTTAAAGTAATAAAACACAGTTAAGAAACAATTAGCATTTGACCATAAATTAAAAGGACAATTATTAGCTTTTGTATTTTTCAGATTTGTTGGAATAGGTTTGTTTGCTACAATCTAACACCGAACAATAATTAATTAGGATGAACAAGAAGATCAGTGAATCTGATTAAGTCCTCCGCTACTTCAACAACAGTTGAAAACCGAAAAAAACAGAGGAAATCAATTAAGAACATCAACAAAAATCCATCCAACGTCTTTCTTACGTCTTTCTCACAACGTCTTTCTCACAACGTCTTTTTCACAACGTTTTCCTTACATATTCCTAGTCCTCAAAACGTCACGATATACGAGTAATTTTTCTTAATGTGCCAAGTCCCCAAAATCACCATTTTTCAAAAAATCGCCAAAATTACAATTTTTGAGATTTTTCAAAAATAATACGCCTAAGCACAGCTCCAATATGTGTTTGTTCCATGTGCCAAAGGAAAATAAAATTCCATCGATGGATAAGCGAGCACTCGTCCGTACAAACTACCATCAATAATCACGCTAAGTCCCCAAAATCACCATTTTTCAACAAAAAAAATCGCCAAAATTACAATTTTTGAGATTCATCAAAAATAATACGCCTAAGCACAGCTCCAATATGTGTTTGTTTGATGTGCCAAAGGAAAACAAAATCCATGTAGGGATAAGCGAGCACTCGTCCGTACAAAGTAGTGCACCTAGGTATCGACAGACAGACAGACGGACATTGTTCATTGGTCTTATAATTCCATTGAACGTATAAAAAACTTGAATTTTATTTTGATAGCTCAATTATTTGTTGTTGTGACGGATGAGCAGTACTGACGCGGCGGCGGAGGACTAATAAAATTATTTGATGCGCTTGCTACATTCATTTCTATCGATAACACACCTATGTTAGACAATCGGGCCCAATAGCTTTTCGCTCATTAATTTTCCTCAATTAACGCATGAGCAAAAGAAATTGTTCAACTGAAAATTTTGATGTTAAAAAGTGTAAAATGTATTTCAGAATGGTTAAAAAAAGATTATAAAAGAGAAATATATTTCAAAATACATTGTATATACAAAGATCTGAATACTAAACAGGCTAAAATATGTTTTAATGGAATACACAAGATATGCAAAAAACATAAACACTTCAAAATACACTTACCCGATGAGACAGATTATCCCGGCGATCATCCACACGAATCCTCCGCAGCTTCGCGACACGGCCGTCGTGACATTAGCACGGCAATAGGGACATGTCGTATTGCAAGGGTTGGGACCCATGCGACCGCCTACGACTACGGCTCCGGGCTGGGTGACGACCACCGTGGTGGCAGAGGTGACTGGAAAATGGAGAAGGGAAGGGGATTATTTGATCTGTATTGTTTTAAGATTTAATTAGTTGTGTTACTGTTACAATTACGGACTATGGAAATTTATTATGTGCACCTATGGACCCAATTTACAACCTCGGTCTAGACTTAGGTTTCAATGTTATAACAAAAGTGAACCTGGTCTAGACTTAGGCTGTGAAATTGAGCCATAGTATATAATTCAGCAGTTCAACTTTACTTAAGGTATACTGGGATATACGGTGCTTTATTATGATACACAAAAATAATGGGTTTACAAATAACTTTATTTACAACAAATATTATAACATAACTTTTGATTTTACAATGACAGAAGATTGTCATGGACAATCGCCCCAGCTAATGAGAAGGTCGAAATTAAGGTTAAAAGAACTATTGCTTGCCATTTACATTTTGTAGCATTGAGTAGCATTGGGAAGACTACCACCTTACCTTTCATGTAGAATAATGAAAACCTTTTAGGGTACATTATATCATATTAACTTTGAGTTGCAACTAGCTTAATTTATTGTGATATTTCATCGAAGAGAAACGAACACCTGAAAAGGCGGCTTATATGGCATTAACGAATCAACCTGTGTCGATTTGAAAATCAACATTTTATAACTCATTTAAATCAAAGCGATTGCAATAGGCTTCATACCAACCAGATGAAACCAAGTGAGCTCTTTAGACAAGACTCAGAAAAAGGTTTTGCATGACGGACTGACTTCAACAGACGACACTGAAAAGATAAAGTAAAACAACGATAAACCGACTGACAAAATACATTTTAATAATTGACATGGCAATACGATAAAACAATATACATAGATTCTACATATATAGTGCATGAAATAGAAATCTCTTCTACTTTTACTAAATTTGAATATCATGGATGACACTATATCAACCATCCTCCATTCCTTTCGTTTTTCATCTCACGACAGACAGAGGTTTTGTAAGCTGATAGTATTCTACACTTTAACAACTTCACAAGAGTCCTCCACAACACATCATAGAACACATTAGGCCGCGAAAATGTAAATAATAATAATTATCATACATATCAAAGAATTTTGGAGAGGTACCATTTATAAGCAGCGTTTGACATTAACTCGAAATTGATGGTCGCGCTTGCGCGACTAACTCTAAAAAGTTAGTCGCGCGGCGTAAAAATTAGTCGCGCCATACCATTTTAAGGAAATCATTTATTTTCAGGTTGCTCTAAATGTATGTTGCAGGGCTGTATCTGAAAATTTACGAAACTGAATCCCGCACCCTATCCATAAAAGTGCGGATAATTTCTCACCGAGCCCATGAAATTGAGGGAGTAATATTAGACTTGGAACTAAATTAAACTTATGAACTGAAAGTGCGAGCGCCGAAGGCGCGAGCGAAATTTTTTAGCTCTAATTTTGGGAATACTAGTTTACTTTTTACAGGGTGACCAGCGTCAGGGAAAATCAGGGAGAATCAGGGAATTTCGAAGTCCCGTTTTCAAATCAGGGAAAGTCAGGGAAAATGGACCTTTTTGGAGAAAATCAGGGAAAAATCAGGGAATTTCATTTTGAATCAGGGAAAAAATCAGGGATTTTCGTTATAGTGTATATTTGTTATTCTAAATATTTCAACAACAAAAAATCGCTCGCGCCTTTGGCGCTCGCATTCTAAAGGCATTTCCTTCAAATGTCTTTGTTCGCGCCGCCGGCGCTCGGATATTAATTATAGATATGGTTTGTTATCAAATACCATATAAGAATGCGCCGGTATGAATCTTTGATCAGGGAAAAAATCATGGAAAGTCAGGAAAATAATCAGGGAATTCGAAACTGACTGGAGACTGGTCACCCTGAAAAATGTCCTTATTTGTTCTTTGTGTTAGATTTAGATTTTTTTATCATCTGAAATGTAATCCCTACTTCATCAGCGAACATCTAACATCAAACTTCTATCATTTCAACCTTCAAGACCCTTTACTGGGACCTAATTATGATAAATGTGTGTACGAAATAATAGGATTGTACGAATATATACATTCGTTTAAAACCGTCACTCGAATAAACAGTTCCAAATGAGTATATATTTATAAGACTGCAACTGCACATGAACTGATAAACGAGCGTCGAAGGCGCGAGCGATAATAAGAGAGAAATATTGGCATTAAAATGCCATATATGTTCTACTGCTAGTCAAAAAGTAAGTCGCGGAGTGCGCGACTAACTTTGAAAAGTTAGTCGCGCGGCCCAAAAGTTAGTCGCATTTGCGACCGTGCGACCGCTAATGTCAAACGCTGTATAAGTGATAAACCCCTGTTGCAGATTTACTAAAACTACTATTCACAAAAACTAGGTTGTAGAAAAACAGTAAAATGCTAATTTTTATAGTAAATATTCAGGGCCTTCTGGTATATTCCTAGTCAGAACTAGGTCATAAGTATTTTTTCAATAATATTAGCATGAATATTTAAGCAGCTCTTCTTTGTAAGTGATTTGGATAAGGCACAGACTCAGTGGTGTTGTTAGCTAATTTTAAGTTTGCACAAATATGCTCTAGATCTTGAGTAAAATTACACTTTGTGCCATTTAGATTAAAAGCTTTTATGTTCAGAGCATTGGATTGACCTTGAATGTAAAATAATAATAATGTCTATTTTTCGGATAAAGGATTTTAGGCTGACACAAGGCCAATAAACGATCGATTTACGTCGATAAGTTTAATTTTATGTTTATATATTTTTCATCAATATTTAAGCATGCTATATTGTCATCTAGTGGTATTTTATTTGGTTGATCATGCCTTTTTATTCATTTTTGCCTTCTAAAGAAACCAGGCCGATGGCCAAATAGCATGCAATCAGTAATTTCAATCGAATGTCTCAGTGGTACAATTTTTAGTTGATTGCTCTTTACCGCAGTTCGATTCAATATATTGAAGTGTTACATGCAATAATGGGCTAAATCAATATGAGTAGAACTCTAAGACAAGCAAGTAATACAAACTTGTAATTCAACAACAACAAAAAAACCATACATTCATCTACATTAAGTTTAGTTTTCCATTAAAGTTCAATTATCTGGTACATGTCGAAGACCATATATAGCCTTTAGTATAATGTAGCTATCGATGACTGATTTCATATGGCTATTTTGACATTTGTCCTAACATATGACGACTTAATTTCAATAGACTTCTAGGGCATTGAGCCTTGAAATCGATATAATTCTCTACCCGATGCAAACATTTAGTAATTTTGCTGTTTTAAAATCAGTTTTACACAAACGAGCATTTCAGGCAAAAATGAAACTTCCTTAATATCAAATTACAATGCGTTGAGTGAAAATCTTGAGTGTGATATGAATGTCTTCTCGGATAAAGAAGTGCATGTTTATTGAATGCAAGGCTCAATGAGGAACTTAACGGCATGCAATCATATTCAAAACATGCAACTTCAATAATTTATTTAACAGCCCTCGATCCCTCTTTTAATAAATGCAAAAAAAAAAAACATATCCTAATCGAGCTTATCTATCCTTACCTGGTTGTCCATATCCCGCCTGCGGGTAACCCGGTTGCTGTGGCTGGCCATATGCGGGTTGCTGCATGGGTTGACCCGCCTGTTGCTGTGGGTAACCAGGGGCAACCGGGGCTGGCATGGCCGGGTTGACAGGGGGAGGCATGCCCTGGGCGCTGGCCTGTGTGTAGGAAGGGGGCGGGGCATCGTAGTTGGGAGGAGGGGGAGGAGCGGAGGATGACTTCTCGTCCATGGTTTGTGTTGGTTGCTATTGGTTACGCGCTTTGTTGGTTGCTATGGAACGGTGTAAACAGCAGCTGCAAACAGAAAAATATGTCATTTTGCAATGAGTGAATTTGATGTGCAAACTTATGTCATTTCGCATTGAGTGTATTTACCCTGCAAATTGCTCGTTAATCTGGAAACTTCAACCATTTATACTAAATACATGGTGGATGCAAAAGAAAGAGTGACATTGACCCGAAAATTTCACCCCTCTCCAACGGAGTTCCCAATGCGTCTACAGAATGTTCCCTCGTTCCGGGCACAGAAACTGATAAATTTAAAGTAAAACCGTCAATTCAATGTTTGGCCATGGATATCTAGACGTGCGCTTCAGTTTTTTGAACACTTTTCACAAAATATTTATCTGTTATGATTTTTATAACTTTCTTAACAATTAAGGTATATTTCCAATATTAATATACAAACTAGATGGATATGTCGTCAAAGATTTCCAATATAAGTGTGTTCAAGCTATTTTGTATATCACTATAAAGGTGAAATCGCCAAAAATAAACAACTCATTCTGGTCGCTTCAGTTTTTTGTACACTTGGATAATTTCATGCAAAATCGGCTTTGAATTAATGATTGTATGCATCATCACTATGATAAAGGATAATTAGATCAAATAAAATATTATTAAATGTAAAAATTACTATGAAATGTGTAAGGAGTTTATTCATTATGTTACGATGTTACGATGTTGTAACATCCATTTTGGGCACTGGTGCTATTCATGCTTTCACAGCCATCGCCAATTGATTAAGTGTTTCAAATTAAAATCGCAACATATATATTATTTCAATTTCAACAGATTTTAACATAGTTCATATAAACTTTAGCGTTTATGTAAAGTGGATGCTAAGCGTTGCTAGGTACTTGGTACTATCAACGTATAGCAGAGCCACAGCTAAGCAATGATTCATATAACCTTGTAAATTGTAACTTGAGACTTCATGTGTCTTCATAGATGTTCGGCATTGAATAAAAATAAAAACATAATTTGTATTCTCATATGTTGGACCCATTCTGTTGAGTTTATCACATGGAATGACGTGATTATCAAATATGTGCAATTCGAAAACAAGGCATTGCTGTTATTTGTGGTATTATGCAGATTGTATATAATCTATCATTACATATGATTTCAATTTAACATAATAGATAGTAATCATAGATATTATATAAGTATTTATCAATTTAAGGCTAATTTTCTATAATATAATCCAAGTGTGCAAAAAACTGAAGCGCCCAGAATAAGTTGTTCATTTTTGGGGAATTGAAATTTGCCGTGATATATAAAATAACTTTGACAAACTCATATGGGAAATAGTTAACGACATATCCATCTAGAGTTTGTATGAACATGGGAACTATACCATAATTACAGTAGACTCTCGTTAATCGGAACTCTTTTAATCGGAACTATCTGTTTATCGGAACCGATTTTAAAATCCCATAATCGTGTATTCATAAAATTTACTACTGTTAATCGGAACCCACGGTTTATCGGAACCAAAATGACCGGTCCCGAGGGGTTCCGATTAACGAGAGTCTACTGTAATAAGAAAATTATTATTCATAACAGATACATATTTTGTGAAAAGTGTTTAAAAATCTGAAGCCCACGTCTATGATGTCACAGATATCATTGACCGGTCGTAAACCCTATCGAGGGCACATGATTTGATACATGCTTCGATATATGTGATTAAAACAAACCGAAATTCCTAATAACTATAAATAAGGATTCAGTGACACTTTGCTGCGACCTATTTAAATGGAATAGAGCGACCGAATCAATAAATACTTGGCCTGTGTTAGTCTCCGCTCAATAATAGCAAACATAATCAAATCATTGGCAAACTCACAAAAATCGAATCTGGAGGCCTCAAGATTATCGCAACAAATCCGTGAAAACATGCACATACTTAATATGTAAGCTGAGTTGTTTATCATTGATATATTGACGCATTTATCTCTTGCCTGTTTTATACATTTATATTGTATGTGTTGCTCAATGAATTGAAATACTAGGAAATTTGGTTTGAGTCTGGTCAGATTTTTTCCACCGAATATTCAAAAACACTCATATTTGGTCGATAAAACGAAGTTTAAAAAGCCTCCGTAATTATTAATTCTTTTAAGGTTGTTATTCTGATCCTGATCATATATAAAATATATGTCCGGTGAAAGTCACACTTACGTCACTACCAAGTCGTGAATAACGAATAAATGAAATGAAAAAAAAAAGAAATTTCGGAGTCGTGTAGTTTGCTTGTTTATTTTTATACCAGAGAAACCTTTTTTCGCTAGGGTGCACCTAAGCGGTAGCGACCGTCGTTTCGTCCGAGTGTCGATTTAGATGATATCCCCGCTAGTGCGAATGTCATTTTGATTGAAATCCACAACGTAAAAAAAAATGTTTAATTTCCTATAATTATTTTGCTCGGCGATTATATTTAAGATGTTTTCTTTTTCAAGTTGAATAACATAACGTATGTGAATGTAATTTTGCCCCTCGCGACTGTCGTTACATGAATGACGGCTGTCATTACATGAATGACGGGCGCGCTTGCGCAACCGTCGTATTATGAGTAAATATGCACCCCTGCATATTATTTGACGTTGTCATGAATCGCTCGAAATGGCAGTATACGCAATGCATCTTAACAAACCCTATGTTATAACGATGAAGTAACGTTAGATTGACGTCCGAACTTAACGTCCGAAAACGATTAAACACGTCATATATATTGGGACTTTGGACGTTTGCAAACACCAACCCCACCACTTTATCGTACGAGGAAGCAAAGTCGAGCGAACCCTTCTAAGATTTTGGATTCTATGACAGACTGTACGTGTCCAGGCCGGTGACTGTTCATTTGTCCGAACCCACTCGGCAAAGCCATGTCCTTATCATGTCCCCTCGACGTCTTTACATGACGTCCTATTTCATACCTATACTGGGCCTGTATGAAAGTTTGCCGGACGTAAGTTTTAGACGTCGCATCGCCGTCCATATCTGACATCCATAGGACATGCACAGAAAACGTCCGCAAAGACTATAAATACGACGTCCTAAACTGGTCTGTGAAGGGACGAATTGGGGACGGCCTTTTATCGGACGTAACATTTATCGCCCGCACATATTCATCTAAATATCAAAATTATTTTATACATAATTATCATATATATACATTTTTGAGGAATATGATAGATATTCATCTGGCCTATCATAATCCATTTTGAAATCAAAACAATTCCTACTGTAAGTGGTCAAAAAATTTCAATTTTTGGAGGGGTATTCGCAATGCTCTTAAACAACAAGTGTTTTCGATAAATTCGTCTTTTAATGAAGTCCTAAGAACGTCAGATTGCGCCCCGACCAAAATATTTGGTCCTTTCAACGTCATATTGGCACGTAAATAGGACGTCAAATTTGCAACGTCACTAGGACGACATAAATAGCACGTCCTTACAACGTCTTATTATTGACGTACTCTGGACGTGTTAATATGTCACGTCACGAAAACTTCGTCCTATTGACGTCATTTTATGACTCCGAGGGGACGTCTCGATTTTGACATTTAAACGACGTCCTAATTGAGTCGCGGACGTCGGGACGTAAAACTACGTGATAAGGACGTCCTGAGGATGTTGTTTGCCGAGTGGGAAGGTTCATCTGCCCGAAGGTTCATCTCTCCGAAGGTTCATCTGTCCGAAGGATCACCTGTCCGAAGGTTCATCTGTCCGAAGGTTCACTTGTCCGAAGGTTCATCTGTACGAAGATTCACTTGTCCGAAGGTTACGAATAATTCGGACAGATGAACCTTCGGACAAATGACATGGAACCGTCCAGGCCTCATTATATTTCGAGAGATGAGAGTAACATTCTTCTTACGCCCGCCATCGTCCTGGTGTTGGTTCGACGTTGTTATAACGCTTGCAACGTCTAGCTGTGACATTCATATGAAATAAAATGACCACAATTTGACGTTTGCGTTACCATGCCGCCAAGAGCCGCGTTCAAGAGCTCATTGGCGGGTGGCCCCTAGTATTCGACTTTTATAAGTATGTTCAACAATCATTAAATGGATGTATACATTCAAAAAGCCTTGATCTCGGATAATGACGATGAAATTCAATCATACATAGTGTGTTGTTATACTGGAAACGTCAACAAATAACTACGTTGTAACGAAAGTATCGAAATCGAGCTATGTGAGTAGCCTATGATATGGGCGTGATTGCATAACATGTTACAAGTAACAAGTTAACATGATAACTTTATCTATTCCTTCTTCCATCTTGTTCCTAAATATTAAATCCTCAAATATAAATAAAAACCTACCAAACAAATTCCAATATTATCCCGTTAAAGTGTTTGTTTAAATCCTTTACCTTTATCTTAAAATTATAATCTATTAATGAAGTGGTGTGCAATATAACTGTTATTGCACCTGCTTTCGCTTCCTTGTTTACAATAGAACTGCCATGTGACCTCAACATATGCAAATGAAGTTCTATGCTACATGTTAGGCATGAAAGAAGCTATTCTAAAACATGACCTCAAAGAACAGGGACGTATGCCGTTTTATTACATGAAAGGTGGTGGAATTATATTATGAAGGGGTGTCGTTGGAATACCAATTAGAATTCCAATTATAGTCCATTCATTTCATCGAGTGTTGATTGAACAGCGTTTTATACGGACGCAACGTCGAAAAGAGGCTGTTTTTTTTTTATCGGTCCTGTATGCACAGTTTCCGGATTTTGTTTTGTATGTTTTGGTAGGTATGATTTTTTGTCGCTACGACTTGGTCGTAACACAATGTTACACCTTCTTCCGTGACAAAAATAGATAAGAGTCTTTCGTATACGATTAAATGAAAATGCCATTTTGCGATTTTGAATTCGGCGTTGTGCTGAATGTCAGTTGGCGCAAAAAGGAAATTCGAGCTGCGAATGAACGACAAAATACTATGATAATGTGATAAACTATCATTCTTAAGCCCGGAGGTATACTTTTACGTTCTTATAAGTTCTCAGGAACATCTAGCAGCCCCCCCCCCCCCGCCCGTC
>LQRL01152011.1:0-11172 GCA_001703475.1 Hydroides elegans
TCTTGTTTGATATTCGGAAGACTACCTTTTCTAGTTTCCCTTTCCTGATGACCAGGCTTCTAGACTTGGTTGGTTTGAATCTCATTCTCGCCCATGTAAATAACTTCTCCAGGTCTTCCAACATCCATCGCCCTTCTACAATACTCTTTGCCGTGATTGTCATGTCGTCCATGAAAACTCTGGTAGGAGGCTGTTTGCTACCAGATTTCAAAACAGGACCTCGGCTTTTCTTCTCTGCTGCCTTCACCAAGAGATTTGCTGCTGCAGCGAATACTATCACGGAGATTGTGCAACCTGTGACTATTCCAATCTCTAAGTCCTGCCAGTTTGTTGTGAATTCTTCTACAGTGAAGCGCAATTTGAAGTTGCTGTAGTAATGGTCTTGTTGTCCTCGCTCCCCATCACCGAACCCTGGGGTGCACCGAACCCTATTGTGATAGGATCCGACACACAGGAGCCGATTATAACTACTTGCTCCCTTCCAATATGGTATTGGCGGAACCAGTTAAGGGCCGTGAAAAAGCATTAAAAATATTCGAAAACATAATTTATATTTTCACTTCCGTGAGGAAAACAAGGACTATGGATAAAGATGAAAATTAACATGCCTTGTAGTTGGATCGAGTAAAAATCTTACCGGATATAATAAACCTGTCTTCGTTCACTAGGTTTATAGATCGGTATATGTGTACCATCCAGAAACCCAATGACGTTCGGTAATCCATTACGCTCCTGACAGATGTCACTCATTTCCTTGCACTCATCGTAGTTTGGCCAGCAAACCACATTGTCCATGATATGGTCCACTGTCACATTGAACACAATCGCAAGCCGTGCTTTCTCTCATACCAAATAAAGTAGCCAACTGCCTAAATGTGCACGACGATGCCATGTACCAAAACAATCATCAGTACCTTTACCCTGAGAGGGATCTAAAAGAGAATACATAAGTGTTTCAGAACCATTGTAATACGTCACATTCGCAATGTATGGTAGGGTCATTTTTAGTGAGCTAAAAAATACTCGTACCTCTGGCCTTCCTCCCGTATGTTCCCTGTATGAGAGATGGGGAATTTTATTTGCGTCAACGGCCATTTCAATGTGTTGAATGAATTGCAAAGCGGATTCTCGTGTCATCCAAAACGTCCTGAACTCGTCGTCCCGATAATGAGTCAGAGTTGGCGAAACCTCTGATCCTGTTTCAATCTAATGGTGCAAGTATTTCGCCTACCGTTCATCTGAATAGATATATGGTATATAAATCTATACAAGGGAAATTAGGCAAAATATATAAGTGGTTCCTATAAGCAAACTTATGGGTATAGTGGAAATTAAATGGTATTTAAATATTGAAAAAAAATGTCAGAAAATTAGTACGGGTGTTAAGTAAACAATATTTATTAAAAAAAGATTTTATACGCACTGTTATATTATTTTGAAAGAACCTGTTTTGGAGGCGAACCAACGATACACAGTTTAAAGAAGCTCGATGATTAATTTTGAAGTATCAGTCCTAAACAATAAGATATGTATGAAGAGCATTGAAATAAACCCACAAATGTATGAACATTAAAATACAGTGAGGTCCGAAAGTGTTGGCATTTATGAATGTGGTAATATTTTTCATATTATGAGAAGGAGTTATCTCCATCTAAATTGCTGGGCAATTGAATAACATTTTTACAATAAATAACATTTAAACCCATTTTTAGAATTCAAATGCTCTATTCGTATTTAACTTTTACCACAATTGGTATCGATCCTATCCCGACAAAAATCATTATGCACCCAGTACTATGTGAGAGATTCCATATAAATAGCACACATATTTCAGATAGTCTTCTCATTTAGAACAGACACATGTTTAGACATTCCTGTTGAAAGGTCAGTCTAGTGCTCTGTTTGACAGAAACTTTCTCATCTTCACTCTCTATTGTTCTAAATATAAGCGCTATTTTGTTTCTCTAGATATCTCTCGTTTATAGTTTTTGGAAGTAATATTCCGTCTCTGAATCCTCTTTGATTGTTACCAATCTCAAGGTCTATGGCGGCACCGTTACGGTACAGTATATTGTTCATTAGGATTTTTGCCACGTAAAAACATCAGACTAATTTTTTACTCATGTTCTTACCAATTTATCCACTGTCGGGGATTTAGTTACATAATTCTGGTATTTTCGTCTATTTATATTTTATCTAAAGCTTGCAACATTTCAGTCGATATCTCATCACTCCAGATGCCTTTTTAGGTCATATGACATTGATGGAGTTTCTGATTTCTTGTATGAGTATAACGGGCCCTCAGTGTTATCTATTTGTGGAATCTCCTCTCTATCATCTGCGAACAGCATTCATGTCCAAGGAATAGACTTGTTCAAAAACGTTCAAAATCCGTTCAAAATGTTCAAAGGTTCAAACCAAAGTTTATATATATCATTTTTAATATTTTCGAGATAGATTGCATCAGAACGGATATCTTATGCTGAAATGTTCTTTTATTTTGATAATATTGATGTGAATTCATGCTGGTTTAACCTTTGAATATTTTGAACCTCAATCGCTCAAAAGGTGAATTCATCCGAAAGACTTGCAAATCCTGTCAAAGGTATGTGTGATCTATTTGGATGTCTTAGATTCTTCGCATTAATGGGTATCTTGTATTTATCAACGTTCAAACGTTTTGAACGCCTTCACGCCCTAGGTTACAAAATACATTTTGTATAAATATTTTAACTTTGACCGAGTTTTCAAATGCTATACATTGTTCCTTACATATCTTTTATATCTTAACTTTGAACATTTTGAACGCATTTTGAACGTTTTCGAACATTTCAAATCCTTGGACATACCTCGCGAAGAGTTCCCTTTTGTATAATCCTTCATCTTGCAAATGTTTGTGGATTTGCATCACGATTGTACATAATTTGATTAAAACATTATAGCTATCGTTTGCATATTCAACTATTTATTTTCAGAAAAACTGGGTGAATGAATTAAGCGGAACAATTATTTGTACACTTAGTTAAGTTTTTGGATGGCTCAAATCTATTCAACCTTTCCAAGTGTGTGTGATTTTCATAAAAAAATAGCATCGTGTTATATCGGGCTGACACACTTTCTATTTATTTGATGTGCTTACGATTACCGACACGAAGGATTTAACCTGTTGGATCGAAAAAAACGCATCGTCAATAGTATCCAACTGCAATCGATGGAATCATTATGATAGCTATTTCATTTCGACTTCAGAGTCGGCGACTCAAAATTCTCGAGTGTGACATTGGCTTGAGAGAGGTTAGGCAGATTCATTTGTTTTACTAAAAGAATGTAATCGGCACTTTAAAACATCAATCAGTAATATAAATTGAAATAATGCTTATAATTTCACCAAACCCAGGTGGGTTGAATACGTCACAAATTATCTCTAAAATACAGTTTTGGACAAACTCTCTATTCAAGTGCATTATTTTATTCGTCCGCTTGTAGTGCCACATGCGCTCTTCCGTAAGTGATTTGATGACCTGCAAAATTCCCGATCTATTTTTAGATTTGTCAAAATTTTCTAACGGTGAATCAAAAAGTTTTTTTATATTGTTAAATCCTTTTATTGAAACATAATGGATCTTAAATAGAAAGGAAAAGGATGATTTAATATTTGTATTTGATGTTACATCCCACTACAAGGAAGATTGATGTATATGATAGTAAACATTCGCAAAGCTTTTTGTTTCTATTTTTAGACTTTTATGTGGTCTTAAAAACTGACCAGCTCGTGTTTGAAAAATATTTTCATGACGTAAGTATATATAAATGAAATAAGACAGAAATAAGCAAATAGTTATACAATAGGCTTAGCTTGAAACATGGAAATTAGATTTAGTATACACTTCCTGATTTATTAAGATAAAACCTCGGCAATGTTTTCAATACTTAAGTTTATATTAAATATTATCCATTATTAGCATTTGTAACATCATTAGCATAAATAAACATGTAAAAAGTGTTACAAAATCAAGAATAAAGGATAAAACATTGAGTTTCTAACATAAATTTAGTTTATGAATCTGCATGAAGCACTCATGTTTCCTAGAAACAATATTGTTATACTCTTTATCATAGGTATGTCTAATAAAATGCTTGTATCGCGGAAAATATATAACATATAAACCAATATAGACATAAAGTAAAACGAAAATAACATCGTACTAAATAACTAAATACAATATGATTAAAATGAAATGTAATGATACATAGATTTGTTATGTAATTTATAATTATAAAAAATACGCTTGATTATTGAAATAAATTTAGTGTGAATTTTATTTGTAACACCTGTACTTTTTTGTTTTTTTTTAGCTTGTATAATTTGGGCCAGTGAATCTACAGTCGACAACCGACGATATTGCACATGTATATGTGCCCCAAAACTTGACCAGCAAAATCATAAAGTGTTTATCATAATTTACAAAGAGAAGATGGATAGAAATCCCGAGCTTCTGAGTTCTAGATTTTCAAGCACTTCATCTGATGGCGATGATGTTGCAAACACACAGTACTACAAGGACAGGATAGAGGCCTTAATGAAAACTCTGTCGCATTACCAAAAAGTTGTCAAACGCGAACAGGCCATGAATGAGAACCTACATAGTGTCAATGAAAGTATTAGAGACCTACAACTTAGTAGTGGTGAAATGCAATTGGAAATACAAAAGAAAGATGGCATCATATCTGTACTGCAAAATCGTCTTGCACATCTCGGAGCAAGTACAGACATTTCTCTATCCGAGGATGAGCCACTAGTCTTAGCATCTCGTGAGAACTTCGAGAGTTTGTTACAGGAAAATCGCAAACTGAAAGAAAGTCTGAAATATTCATCATTCGATCCAAATAGTCTTGAAACGACTCTACGGCATTTACGGACTTTGCAAACGGAACATAAAGCATTACAAACTAAAAATCAGCAACTCGAGTTGGAATTTGACCGATTAAAGAAATCATCAGAACAATCAGAAGACGAGAAAGTGAGACAAATTGTGTTTTTGAGGGACCAATTGGAGGAAGCAACTCGGAGTACTGATGTTCATAGTACCCTATGTCAATCTCTTGTGGACGAGAAACAGCAGTTGAAACAACAATTACAACAAACAATATCGATGTGCCAAAAACTTCAGAGGGATTTGAATGAAAGTTTCAAAGCACCAATTGGAAAGGTATCGATTGAGTTTCATGTTTATTTTACAAAATGGATTAATCGATTTGCGTGTTTGGCAAGAAAGCTCCATGTCTTATTTCTGGCCGGATCGTTGATCTCAAATTGGCATAAACGTTTTGCAATGTTCAAAGTAAAATAATTTGGCACTGGCTCAATAGAACATTAAATATTTGCATACATGCCTTCTTTGGGTTTTTATGTAGACATAATCATGCTTGAATTGGTCTTTAACTCAAGATATAATGACCTCGTTTGTAAACATGATATATGTAAGCTGATGTAAGTGTAATAATTTGAAATACCGGTAGATCATTGTCTTCGATTTGCTGATGTCAGTCTTTACCCATTCAGAGTTAGCGTTATATATATATTTTATACCACACTAAATAACCTTTAGAATATCTTTGCCTGATCATGACTTTCTAGGCTTGTGAAAATTCGAGATCCATATATAGAAACATCAAAGATATTTGTTTCAGATAGTTTCAATGTATTATCTTTAGAAATAATTAAAAGGATACATAACTTAGCTTTCATTATATGAACTGTGCTTTAACTCAAGAAAATCTAAGGGGTTAATTTCCTTCCGTTGTTGATATCAATCAACGGTGGGTTTAGATATATTCTATGCATTTAAATTAAGATGAACATATTTTAAACTATTTAATTGATATATGTATATCGTCCGTAGACAGGAGAATCATCAATGCATCTCGAGACAGAAAACAGAAGCCTCAAAGATCGACTCCATGCTGTGTCACAGGACAGGGCAAAAGTAAGAAGTTTGAATATGCTCGACAAATGTTCTTTGATAGATTATTGAAATAACATTAAAGGGTGTAGTTTGTTGACAATTAGTTTAGGCTCATAACTATTCGAAAATATGTATTGTAATGTAAAGTATAGATAATGTACCGATTGCTGGGTTTTCCGTACCTGTCTAGTATTTTAAAGGTTGCGTAAAAATGTGTTTCATCGTTCACATGTTGCATCGTTCACAAATTTATAGAATCATTACATGACGAGCGCAGGTACTTCACATTATATCTAGTACCTTAAGGGTTGCCTCAAAATGATAGTACATTCATGTTAAATCTGACATTCTTAATATTTTAAAACTAAAAACATATTTTTGCACCACAGATTCTAGCCCACAACGCCGAGTGGCAGAGCTATGAATCCGAGCGACAAGATCACGTGGGCAAACTGCAGCGAGAGGTCACTGACCTTCGCGACAGACTGGCCAAGTCACGTGACGCTCAAGATACTGGGTTTTCAGAGGAGCAGCAAAAAGAGGTTTGTCTTATCAAGTGGTCGGTTAATGGTATATATAGGATACCTAACACTTTCGAGTGGACATGACAAAAATCGCGAGGCGGAGCCGAGAGATTTTTGTCATGTCCGCGAGAAAGTGTTAGGTATCGAATATGTCCCAAGGCTCTATTGTTCTCGAGATGCCTTTAAAGTCAATGCATTGATTTCAACAGTGGGGTATATACTTTTAGGCTAAATATTCCCACTGAAAACAGTGTGGCATAAGAATGGTTTAAATGGGCCATTTAGTTATTTGTTATATTTCCATCGAGAGAACAATAGAGCCATGGGACATTTGAATGAGAACCTGCACATATGCTCTGTCTCTTGGGTAATTTCTACACTATTTTGCAGAAAACATGCTGATTGATTATTAAGTACTGTTGCTTAACTTATTATTACTTTGCAACGCATAGAGTTTCTCAATTGGCACTGATATTTTACTTGTTTTATTTCAATGAACAGGTTGATAAAATTGTGATGCAGTATAAATCAAAATTGACAGAGGCAGAAAAGAAGCGACAAGAGGTGAGCTAGCAAATGATCATTAATGACCTAATAAGTGACGTACCATGTATGAAATTGCCAAGCCACATTTCTATTAAAAATGAAAGTCACAAGTTTAATGGAAATGGGTGAATTCACATTTCCGATAAACATGTAGAGAAACCCATTATATCTACATGTATACGTAAATTAGTATCAGAACACACACCGAATCTCAAGCAAATCACTCGAGGTTGGATTCGAACCCGGGACCTCAAGAGGTCGAAGCGATAGCTCTTCTTTTAAGCCACGTCTCCTCCCATATATGTATTTGTGTGTTAAGTGTAATATGAACATTAAACGCTTGTGTCTCAAACTTTGACTGTTACCGTCATATATGTATAAATGCTGCATTTAAACTTTGATTTTTAATCTTTGTTTAGATTCTAGATGAGAATCGAGAGCTCAGACAAGACCGAACGAGGTTGCAGCGGGAGCTTCAGGATGCCAAGCAAGATCTATTGGAACTCGGGCAAAATGTAAGCACACCAGGGGTCGAAATGTATGACACTAAAATATGCTAGGCTAAATTTGAAACATGCCAGATGAATCCTCCGTTAATATTTATGTTAAGACACGGTGTATCTCGAATTCGGGTGGAAATGGCGAGTTAAATATTCCATTGGCGAGTGTGAATTTGAAGTCACTCGCCAGCCTGGCGAGTGTAAAATTTACCGTCAAAAACATAATTTTCCAAAAATTGTTGATTGAATCCTAAGATTTTAAGTTAATTCAATAACATTTGTCGGCTCGCACCTTCGGCGCTCGCTTATTTGTTCTAAGAAATAACTTTATCCACATGCAAACCAAATCAGAGGGCTCACATTTTAGTGGTTTTCATTTTGCATATATTTACCTCCTGGCGAGTGTAAATCTTCGCTGGCGAGTGTGAAATTTGATTCACTCGCCAGTCTGGCGAGTGTGAAAATTTACATTATTTCCACCCCTGATATCCTATCATTTAAGCATTGACATACCCTGTACGTATATTTGATAGACAATGTGATTTTGTGGCATGACTACTATCTTGTGTTCTATAAATCTTTACATGTTAGAACCGGAATCGCACCACCCTTTTTGCGGAGGCAATCATTATGAATAGCAATCTAAATGAATCGCATGAATATTGTCATGTTTTAAATAAATCTTAACTTATAAGATTCAATGGATTTTTTACGTATCAGAACCAAAATTACACATTTTGGATATTTTGTTCCACAGATGCAATCAATGACAGACCAAGTTGAAGAAGGTAACAGGATCAAGGAACGAATCCCGCTTTTGGAGGAACAGCTCAAGATTTATCAAAATGACTTTGAATCAGAACGGTAAGTAATGGGGTTTTATGGGTTTTATCATACTATTCCTTTCTTGAATACGTAGGGTCCTCTTATTTGTATCAGATATACAATAAAATTACAATACCTGAGCCTTTTTATGTCGTACCTTGTTCATATTCCAGGCCTACTAAAAACAATCGTTGTAATTAAGTAAACTATAGCTATAATATACGATTAAAAATTTTTGCTCTCGATAATATTAAGAGCTCACTTCCTCTTTCATTAAAAGCCACTTTAAATGTTTGGTCTAGAATTTACAAGAAACAACTCTATATAATGGTACTGCCTGTCGTATGAGTTGATAATCAATATTTATGAAGCTCAAACTTTCCCATGATAAAGAAAGCTTATTAATTATGTATCTATAGGCACATTTATATATTTTTTTCAATGAAATGACTACAGTTTTAAGCAGGGTTCGCAGTAATTTTTGCACTAGATCCTTATTCGAAATCCAATCAGATAAAGGTAATATTCTCCGTAAAATTATTGGAAAGAGGATAGGTTTGGCGACAAGATATAATGAAATTTTGGGTATTAGATGAAGCTTTTGAAGGATTATCTCATTCAATTATAACATAATAATATATGTAATTTCTCAAGTCCTTTATGTAGTGAACTCAACAACCCATGAAGTACGGTACCTTTTGAAAATAATTATTTAATTTTTATGTGTATTTTCCTTGCCGTACTTCCTGGGGTATAATGATAATATAAGAAATTACAGTGTACAATTAAAAATTGAGGAATCTTGATATGACATTTTTGTTTTGACACGATTAGATTATATTGAATAATGTATCTGAGAACTTTTTTATTTATCATACCCGTTTGGATGTAGCATTACGTTAGACTTGTCATTAACAATCTTGTGTTTTGTGTTGCATTTGTACTGCTTCCCAAACGCTTAAATTATGAAACGAGGAAGAACATTTCATATATACAAGATATTCATGTTTATACAATGTTTCACCCATTTCTATATCTCTTTGACCCACTTAGTTGCAAACAATTCCTTGTAATTTAGAAAACGACTGCGGATTAAAATTATCACCGCTTTCGATCATGTTCATAATTGCCTTGATGTACAGTGTTGCTTATTTGTCCGCGATTGTTTAAGATAGTGCATGATCTAAATCATTTTACTTTACTTTGGTCCGGATAGATTTGGTTTTGCATTCAATAAGATATGAGGGCGGCCATCCTCTATGCCAAATTTGTTTTATTGTAACTGTATACATCTATTTCTCACGTATATGAAATTGATAAATGCATGTAACTATGTAAACTTCGTGAAACAAAAATATTGCTAAATACATGTATCTTTCGCATATTCAATCATTCATTCGCAAATGAAATTGTAGCGAATGATTTATACTTAAATTTCTGTTAGCAAAAGTTGCGAAATACCTCAAATTTGCTTTCGTGTTTTTCGATGCCAATTCGCATTTTTTGCCAAAATGCGAACAGCTAGCGCGAGCCTATTAATAGACTGCCCCGACTGCGATCAGGATTGTGCCAAATCGATACCCTCCCACTAAGTTCAATGTAAAAAAAAACATACATGTAAAATTATGCATATATCGCTATTTATAAACAGTCGCGACTGTGAACAAGCCGTCGCCCGCGTGCACTCCTTAGAAAACGAAATGCGTTTCTACAAACAGTACCACGAACAGCACACACGTGGGAGATACGCGGGGAATAAATCTCATATTATAAACCGTTAAAATGATTATTCTCTTCTATCCCGAAACAGCCGCGACCGTGAACAAGCCGTCGCCCGCGTCCACTCCCTTGAGAACGACATGCGATTCTACAAACAGTACCACGAACAACATACACGTAGGGGTGGATCCGCGATGGGGGGAATGGACGATATTGCAGCAAGGAGGCAGCAGGCACTGAATCAATATCAACAGGATTATTATTTACAACAGCAGGCGAGTCAAAGGATGTTTGGCGGGGGAGCATATGAAATGGTGCAGGTTGGTGCGATTAAGGTTAATAGAAGTCTATGAAGATGAATTTATGTTCTTTTTAGGCCCTAACCCCACAGTTGGGGGCTCTAGAGTTTGGGTGTCCATCCGTCTGTCTGTCCGTCTGTCATCGCTTTCTTGTACGGGCTAGAACTTTTGAACGGATGATCATAGATACTTTGTTATTTTGTTGAAGTTGTTAAATCGTAATCTGTCTCATTGAATATTCGATAGATTTAGGTTTGGTTATGTTGATTGATTATGTTTGGTTAATTGTTGATTGATTATGATAACACATGTAAACGAATTTATAAGCTTGATGATAGTAGCCTAAACACTATTTCATCGATAGTCGTTTTACGGCCACTAGCGGCAAAATCATATATTTCGAAGCGGTAAAGTATTGTCAATTAGAATTCTAGTGGTCGAACAACAAAGTTTAATGTTCTCAAGAAGTATAATTTATGATAATTTTAAGAGCAAAAGAAGCAGCTTTTGAAATACATTCTGTTTCTAAACGTCACTTAATAGCTAATTAAAAAAAAATATCTTTTTGACGTGGGAAGGCAATAACTGTTTTGCACAAAAAACTTGGGTGTGTTTCCTAACTCTATTTATAGTATTTTTGCTGAACTTATGAATTATTTCAACCTCTCTTGTGCATGTTATTTTTCAAGACGTCGAATAACTTGATACACCGATTGAATATTCATTTTAGTCCACTATCAATAATAATCAATCTGAAAATTCAAAAAAAAAAAAAAAAAAAAAAAAAAAAAAC